>JAJJWW010002147.1:0-74478 GCA_023531295.1 Papaver armeniacum | reverse complement strand
TACTTCCTTCCCAAAATACAAGAAGTCTGGATTGTACCATCCTCCATGAGGAAAGAAGAATGTTAACCTTAAGGGCACTCAAAAGGAGAATCCTTCCTGTAAAAAGGACATGGCATTCACAAGAAACAAAAAGGTGAACTACTCTCATCAGAGATCTTCACTTCATATTAAACATCATGATAGACGATGTTTTTATTGTGGAAACAAAGGTCATGTAATTAAGGACTGCCAACGTTTGTCTAACTCCAGTCCAAGGCTTAACATGAGAACTTTATCTAAACAAGCCATACACAAAAATGATGTTCTCATATCAAGGGATTCTCGAAAAAATCCTTCAACAGTTCATCACAGAAGGAAGTAAGATCAGAAGGCTACAAATTCCATGAAGTGGATACCAAAGAAGATCATGAAACTACAAGAGGAAGTAGTTGGGGATGTTTCCAGATCATCAACACTAAAGGTAATTCCTAAATATCTTGATGATAGTAATTTCTATGATAAATTTTGTTTATCTTGAGAAAGTATCAATATTCCTAATAAATCAGGTAAGAAGAAATTTCCTGATAACCGTGAAAAACTTAATCTGTCCCATTCAGATACTTAGTATCTGGAAGAAATATACTGACTCATAAAGTGCTCAAACTTGGTTTGATGATTTCAGTGTATATTATCGAATGGTTCAAAACTTGCAAGAAATATGAAAATATATTCACTTGGATGAACTTTCCAAAAATTCATTAATATTAAAGATCTTCGATTTATTTTATTAATGGAAGAATATTTGATTTCCATAATCAATGAACAAGTTTTTAGTAACCATTTGTGTATAAGTTTCGATAATATATGAGTGTTTCAGTCATCTGCCTGAAACCAGGAATCATGAAAAAAATCAGATTTGTATGCAAAGCTTTCTTCAAAAGTTTCAGAAAGGTAGTGACACTTTTGGTCATCTAAATTTCAATGGAAACGGATTTGCTTCATATATGAATATGAATCTTTCATCTTGTATGATCGATTATGAAAAGGATTTTTACAAGTTGGCTCGAACTTGTGCAGAAACCAAGTTGGAAGTTCTGATGTTAAAACGTAGTCTTGAAAATTCCTTACTAGTTCAAGCTCAAACTCTCAAGAAACTAGATTTACTCACCAAAAGAGTAAACGAGGAGGAACCCAACTTCCACAAGGTTGAGGATTTAGTCTTTAATTAAGGATTGCTTCAGGGAATCAGGAGAATCATCCCTATCAAGCAAAAGAGATCTCAATTTTTTGAAGGACTCTGAAATCCAGAAAAAATAGACATCAATTTTTGATTTCTTTCATTGATTGTATTGGTCTATTATGAATAAAACTATTATGAATAAAATTATTTGATTTATAATTTTTCTAATGATAGTTTTCGGCTTGCATAGCATGTGCTTGAATGTTTTTATCTTATTGCTATGTATGTTTATGGGATGTTTGATTTCGGTTTTACTACTTTAATATTCGATCTCATATATTGTGAACCCTTGTGGTTTGGGTGACTTTTTAATTTAGCAGGATTAAGCTCTAGCCCATGTTGGTAGGCTTTATCAAAGGATCGTGTGGGGTTCTGGTAGAAACAATATGTGAAAAAGTCACAATATGTTGAATCGGTTCTGGTTTAGCATAAAAGCATATGTGTTTCGACGGTTTTCAACTTTTGCTTGCAATTGTTAAAACCGGTTTTCAACCTTTCTCTGGTAAAGGTTGAGGGTTGTTGTTATTCTTTTGTTTTGGCATAAGGATGACAACATGATGATATTTCAATACCAATTCTCCCTGGACGAAGATGCAGACATATTGGAGAAGTGGATGCAACTTTTGAGGTAACAATCTTGTTAGTTAATTGTTTTCCTGTTTAAGAGAAACCTGAGTTTATATTATATATATATATTTATTGCTTTTGCTTAACAAAATTTCGGTACAATTGATGTTTATTCCATGATGTATATGTGGATGTGTGTGATTCAATTGGTTCCGGTTAAGAAAAACTATTGTTATCTTGCTTTATTGTGTGGTATCAATTGTTTAGGCTTACAAAATTTCAGTGCGATTGCGGTGCTTTTAATGTCTATGTTGTTTCAATTGCTTCCGGTTGAGGTGAATAATTATGCAAGTTGATTTATGTTGGTTTGTATGAATTATTTATGGCTTAACGAAATATAAGGTGTACGAGATGAGTTGTTTAGTCCAATTCGATTCCGGATAAGAGAAACTAAGTTAATTTTGATCTTAGTTAGACTTATCGAAGTGAGGTTTCGATTATTCAAGTCTAATTGAATGCATAAACAAGAAATACCTAGTACTTGTCCTGTTTAAAATTGAAAGATCTAAGTTTATGGATAATTAGAATTTGATGAGAAAAATAGAGTTATATTTTATTTTGGTCTTATCGAATTAAGCGGTTGTTTTTGAACAATCGGTTTAGCAAAGGGACTAAGGTGTTTAGTTGTTTTTGGTTTGCTAAACTAAAATGGAAAAATTGTTTCAGACAATTGTTTCCTTGGTAACATATCAAAATAAAACTACTTGTAGTTTCGGTTTTGATATTGGTTATCAGAACATGATGTGTGGAACCCTCGTGCCTAACTCTACAGGTTGCAAGTCTATTGAGATTTGTAAGATTCTTTTGGTGTTGTCCTTTATTTTTTCGTTTCTTTGTCATTTTTGTGACAAAAAGGGGGAGAAATATATGGAGTAAACAAGTGATATTGGCATTGATTTTATATTAATTGGTATCGCTAAGGAAAAGAACATTGGTGCTTAAACGTTTTATCTAAATGAAAGAGTGAAAGCACAGACTAAGGGGGAGTAACACGTCATATAAATTGGTATAACAAAGACGTGCAGATTGAATATCTACCTATCTTCCTTAGGGGGAGTATTTGCTTTGTTATTATAATGTCAACATCGACATTTTCAAGGATTTAATGTAAGCAGTTTACTGTGTTGTTGAATTCGGGAATCAAGCGTATGTGTAATGAATTATTGTAATTTGTTTATCCATATGATGTAAGATTTTTGTCACTAAAATTGACAAAGGAGGAGATTGTTAGAGCATGGCTCGGTTGAACCCACCAAGCGTTGGTATGTCAAGTTTGGTTGTCATATTTTAGTGAATCAAAACTCATGTTAAGAGTCGCTTGATTATGTAATAGAGTCAACTTCGTATAGGTTAGCTTGAAAGTATTAGGATATGAGACATTACAAGTATTGAGAAGTCTTGAAGATGTGAAGAATCAAGGAGCTACAACGACAACAATCATCCTTCCGCTTGAGGTTAGTGATATTTGACTTGAACTGTTTCATTCACTAACGTATCTTTCAAGTCGTGCATATTGAAAACAAAACTGCCAAGCATATTTGAACTCTAGATAGACATAGTATTAAGGAATACAATACGAGGTTTATTGCTTAACCATTAAACTTTCTAGATAACACATTACCATAATCATTTGAATGCTATTGTGATTATGTATGGGTATGAGGTGAGGATTTCATCCTAGGGAACAATGTTTTACATTTGTTCTAAGGAAGTACGTTCATAAAATTGTTTGTGAACCGAAAAGGAAATTTCCAGGTGTTATTGGTTTTGTTACTCATTGCATATCTTATGAACAACAAATATGTGTGATTGAGTATAACCGCTCACAACTTGTTTGTGTTCTTGGTAGAACTATTCACAAAGGCCTGACTTATGTATTGGTATGACTTTTATTTGTGAAACCGATCTTAAGTAATCACCTGGGATGGTATGATCGGGTTTGTGATTTTACGTCTGACCAAATATGGGAAAGGGGAACCGATCCTAGTAAGAGGTGCAGTACATCACAAAGGGGAACCGATCCTTGTATGGGGTGCATCAAGGTTTATAGCAGAAAGGGGAACCAATCCTATGGACATGTGCAACATGTTTTTAGGCAAAGTGGAACCGATCCTATGGACATGTGCAACACATATAAGTTAGATACCATATATATGTGGGGGAACCGATCCTAGTACCTAGTCAACCGAATTTTGGAAAACTAGTGTGACTATGCATAGTACTCACATGGAAGGCAGAACCGAAACTTGTTTTGGTAACCGTTAAACCCATGATTGTGATTGAATGTTTGTTTCATCAATTGCATAGTTCTTGAAAGTCAGATGAACCAATTCTAAACTTGTTTGGAAGTGTGGCGAATCGGTTTCAAGGTTGTAAGTGTGAAAGAAAACTTACAAAGTAAGGATGTTGACATACTTTGAACACGTGATGTGAATGTTTATTTCTTTAATTGTTCAAAGTTATTCCTTAATAGCTAAGGGAAGAGAATCCCAGGATCGAAACATAAGTAAGTTAAGAATCTTTTAATTAAGGTTATTAATTTCATTTTGTAGGGAAATATAAGAATTAGTAATGTGCATTTACTAATTATATTTTCCGAGAGATTTCGATCATTATTTTTGGATAGAGCATTTCCAGGAATTATGGAAACCGAATTTGTGCTTTAATGAATATCTTGAGAATATTTTCGGTTTTGGAAATTCCTTGGTGTCCAAACTTCCTTGTCTATAAATACTTGAAGTTTGCCTTTCTAGCAAACTAATCCTTCGTAACAACATACTTCCTCTTTTGTTGTTGTTACTAGTGAAGCCGCCTATTCGGAGAGGACATTAACCTAATTAGGCGAAATCTCTTACGTTCACTCGGTTTAAAGTCTTCTTTAGGATTGAGAAGCTCTAGAGTGTACCGTTGGTGGGAAACTAGATAATTACGGTTTATCTTTTGTTTTCGATTGATTTGATTGACTAACGATGGTTGAAATATGATTGCACCTAGTTTGTTTATGCTTGAGAATCTTCTCTTCTGATATAAGATTCACTCAAACTAGTTTAGAGTTTCCACAGGGATCTTTAGACTGTTGTTAGTTCTAAAGACGATCTTGTGATAATCCATTGTTAACGGGACTCCGTTAAGTGCGTGATTGATCACAAGAGATTCAAGTGATTGTGTGCAGGTTTTTATTGGAGATTTAAGAAGATTTGAATACAAAGAAGATATTGAAGATCTGACTTGGGTTTATAATCTTTGGTGTGCACAATACTTGTTTCGGTAAAAGAGGATCCAATTAATAATCGGTTTATCCTTGTGGTAGATTGGATTGATTAATTGAGTAGATCGGCATCAACACAATTCTTTGGATTAAGAGTGTTAATTGGCTTAATCTTAAACGATTACTTCGGTAATTTAACATAAGATAGATCTAAGGACCTGACGAAGGAGTTTATGTTAAGATAAACGGAAGAGCCTTTGTCCTACTCGGCGACTCATATCACTTGGTTGAAGAGAGATGATACCAAACAGATTTGTTGTTCCTTTACTATGTGGAATACGAACCAAAGGAATTGTTCCAAGTACGTGAATTATTTATAAGTTGGAGGCTTGGGAATACAGACGGAACTAGGTGAACTATAGGTTTAGTTGATTGGTCTCAACTATACGAAGTTAGGTGTAATTTTGTGTAGCGGCTTAATCCTGAGAGTATTCAATTCTGGACAAGGTCCCGGGGTTTTTCTGCATTTGCGGTTTCCTCTTTAACAAAATCTTGTTGTGTCATTTACTTTATATTTCCGCATTATAAGTTTTATTATAATTAAAGTAAATTACACAAACGTTAATTCCTATTTACTTGATAAGTGAATCCTATTGTGTTTGGTTAAATCCGAACCTTTTTTATCAAGTAACATACTTTGTTGTTGTATTGTCTCGATCTCGTATCCATAGACGATCACACGAAGTGTGAACCGATTAGTTGTATTGTATCGACTCAGTCCATAGACAATCACTTTCAGAGAAAGGACTTATAGGTAGGAAAAGTTTTAGCTTGAGGTATATTTGGGTACCCTCGCCTTTTCAATATATATTATATTGTTTTTCCTTCCCTAATTAAAAAAATTGGTATGCAAAACTCCTCAAGACCTCAAGAAGTTGTGAATCATGAGATGGAAGAAGACTCTAAAGGATGTGATTATGTTCAAGAACTTGTTTTGAAAAGGATGATTGAAAGGAAAGAGTACAACGCCTGGGTTGGAGAATCTGTCAAGGATTTAAATCATTTTTCAAAATGACTCTAGGGTCGAGTTTTGAAATCTTCAACTGCAAATAAATTAGCTTATTGATGGGCAGACCAAAATCCTTGATAATTAAAACACCTTGATCTGGAATCAGAAGAAGCTTATCATGGACCGTGTCAAAGCTAGGCATCTTGCCCACATTGTTGATCGAAAAGTTAATATTCTCACTCATGAACATGGGGTCTCTACGGTCAAAACAATCAAGGATATCAGTGATACCTTTTATGATGGACCCTTTCAAAGGCATGATGTTATCAAAGAAAATTGATTCTTATTTATCTAGGAAACTTCTTATGAGAATTTTATTCTTGTATTTTTAAGAAGGATAACTAGGGTTTGGAATAGCCATTATTGTGAGTACACATAGCTATGTCTAACGATCTTCATCTTCAATGTTATTAGATTTATTTGTTTAAATTCTAAAGGTTATTTGGAAGATGATTTTGCAGTATTATTCTTTATGATTTCATATATTGCAACTTGTTATGGGATATGTGTGTTTGCGTCCGTGAACTATGAGTGTCCCATACGTGGTCAAAAGTTAAGTTTTTCACATGTCGATATGCATGTATTGATAAAAGATTGAATGAACTTTCGACAAACAAAAGATAAGCCTATTATGTCATTATGCAAATATTGATGGAAGATAGGATGAGCTTTTGTTTACAAAGATTAAGTCTATTATATGTCATTGTGAAAATGGTGATAAAGAATAGAATGAATCTTTGTTTATTCCGCAGTATTGATCTTTCCTGATCCATATTCTTATGTAAATACTGTGCGGCTCCGTAAGTTCTCTTATGTGAGCATTTCCGATTGAATTAATCATGGGTTCACTTGTGGTTAATTCAATTGAGATTTTTGGATAAAAAAATCATATTCTTATTTGATTTGTTGATGTCCAAAGAAATCCTTCTTTTCTTGTGAAAGTAAGGTCGCTCTTGTTGTTTTTTCGGAATGCCATTTTATGGGGGAGAGTTCTTAGTTGAATTTGTTCTTAATTGCCAAATCTTTGTGGGGAGTACGGTTGTGGAATATTATAGGGGTTATCTTCTATCTTTATAAACTCCTTGATGAATGCATTTAGTTTAGACTATATGATTGCATCTAAATAAGTTGGTATGTTATTTTCTTTTGGTCATGAAGTGTCTCTATGAAAATTTATTAGGATCCCACTAGTTTTCGTACCTTTGCCAATTTTATTGACAAAAAGGGGGAAAATTAATGTGTAGTTCACACTACAAATACATATGGTTTCCGTATCATTATGTAAGGGGGAGTGGTTTTCATGTGAGATGAAGTATTGACTAAGGGGGAGTGATACATATCACCATAGTATTGTTGTCAAACTTGTGATAGAATTGAACTTTGATGATGTGTAATAATACTATGACACTGTATAACAATGATTGAGAGCTATTGTTTTCTCATTTTTATGGCTACGGATCTTCAACAACGATGATGCTGCATTGAATATCTTTGGAATCATTGGAATACTTGGAAGTGACTAAGAAGAACCAAGGAGATCAAGCATGTGGATGAGAAGCTGCAAAGTTTAATTATTTTGTATTCCATATGTATTGATAGTTTTGTCACTAAAATTGACAAGGGGGGGAGATTGTTAGAGCACTGCTCGGTCGAACTCGCAAGCGTTGCTATCTCAAGCTTGTTTGTCAAGTTTAGTTGCCAAAACTATAAGTCTTGATTTCTAGTCTACTTATAGCTAAGTCTCGGACTAGGATAGAAAGTGTAGTTGAGCTCTATACTCCACGCCGTTCATCATGCAAAGACGAAGAACTACTCAAGGAACTGGTGGAACTACATCGAAAAAAAGGTATGTGGAGACTTGAACTTTTCTATCACTCAAAAGTTTATCTACTCTATCTCTTATCTTGAGACAAAAGTCGTATTGCTATATAGACTTCGAATATACACATTTGCTATTTCGAGCCGAGTTTATCTCGCTTATCTATTTCTCGAAATATGTGTTGGTAAGCTTTCGCTTTGGCCAAGTTCATCTTTACTAGTGATGAAAGTCATGTTTATTATTTCAATGAATTGAAAATCACTTTGCTGAAAAATAGTTTGTGAATAACAACTATATAACATCCTCTAAGAATGTTTCAATGATTGAAATGAGAGTTTAGAATATATAACCATGTTTGGATATAAACATTGTATGTGAATTCATACTTGTGTAAGTCCAAAATCCTTGAACCAAAGTATGCGTACTTTGCTGTTAGGATGACCGGAACTAAGTCCGCGTACTGTCAAAAGTTCACATCCCGTGAATTTCTTCTGGATTTTATGAAATGAAAACAAGCTCAGTCCGGGTACTTAAGTATGCATACGTATGCGTACTTAAGTGGGTTATGTTCTAAAATCAGTTTAATTCGTGAACTAAGACATTTATAAATTAAGGAATGCAATCTTTGCAAACCGTGGATATAATGTTCATGAATCGATTCGAGTGAATCAAAACTGTTTTTGCTTCGATTGTGTCTTGTATACTTCTATGAGATCTAAGCAATTGAACAACTCTCTAACTAGTTCTTTTGAGTCATTTGAACTAGTTATGGTGAAGATGAACAAGGTTCATATGGCTAACCATTGGTTAACTACTGTTGAACCAACTACTTGTACACGTTTAGGTACGGTTACTCAAACCTAAATGAAGTTACATTTCATGTGTGTATAACAAGCTAAGTTCGATCTAACGGTTGAAAGATATTAGCTTGAATCTAATCAGGTTTTCATCTAACGGTGAACATTGAATGCTTTGTTACCAAGGTAACTTAGATTGCAAACATTGATTTGGAGAATATATAAAGGAGAACTCTAGCAACTGGAAAACCTAATCCCCATACCTCCTGTGTGTTACTAGTTGGGTAAGCTAGAGTCGATTCTCCTTTAACCTTAGGTTTTTATCGACACCCTATAGGTTAACGACTTAAAGACTTCATTGGGATTGTGAAGCCAGACCCAACTATTTTCTCTGTAGTTGCGTGATCTTATCTTGTTGTTTCTATCGTATTTGAGTACAATCGTAAGATTAGCTTAAGATTAATTTCTCCGATAGGCAAGATAGAAAAGTGGTCACAAACATCTCCATCTCATCGTTTGTGATTCTACAATATCTTGTTTCACTAGTCGATTAAGATTATTGCGAGGTGCTTGATATTTCTAGGATGCTCTTCATAAATATAAGTCCGGTATATCAGTTGGTTCTTGTTCACCTTGATTTATCAAAAGACGGAACAAAACTCGTAGGTATTTGTGTGGGAGGCATATTTATCTATTCTTGTAGACTTTTCTATGTGAGACAGATTTGTTTATTAAAGTCTTTGACTTTGGTTCGTAGAAACTCTTAGTTGTGGGAATCAAGTGCATAGTATCCTGCTGGGATCAGAGATGTAAGGAGCGCAACTGTACCTTGGATCAGTGTGAGATTGATTGGGGTTCAACTACAGTCTAGAACGAAGTTAGTTTGTAGTAGGCTAGTATCTGTAGCGGCTTGATATAGTGTGTGTTTAATCTGGACTAGGTCCCGGGGTTTTTCTGCATTTGCGGTTTCCTCGTTAACAAAACTTCTGGTGTCTGTGTTATTTCTTTTCCGCATTATATTTTGTTATATAATTGAAATATCACAGGTTGTGCGTTGAATCGATCAATCGGTAAATCCAACCTTTGGTTGTTGATTGAAATTGATTGATCCTTGAACATTGGTCTTTGGTACCGTTCAAGTTATTTCTCTTGTATTCAATCAAGCTCGCAGATTTCTATTTATTAGAGTAAGGATTGAATCGAGAAATTGAGATTTAACTCTTTGATATACTTTTGTTAAGATTGAGTCTGACTGTTTAGTTGATTCTATTGAAAGTATATTGGAGTTAGTCCATACAGATTGCTAAGAGAAATATTGGGTGAGGTTGTTGTACCCCCACTTTTTCAAAAAATATAAAGATAAAGCATGAATTAGAACTCTTCATAAATTAGAAGAAAAAAAAGTTCAAATTCAGTTGTCGGTAAATAACACACACATACCTTGAAGTAATTGTTCCTCGTCGGTTCCAGTAACCATCTTCTTACTGTCATCCTAACCGAATCCAGAAGTATAAGATTTAAACAAATCCTGGTAGTAACCAAATCTAGTCTTGAACCATCTATAATATTTCCCTTTAAAGTTCTCATAAGATTTGTTACAATCACATGCTTGGTTAAATTTTGGAAATACGTAATCTTCCGCTACTCACTTAAGAAAACATCCATTCGTGTCTTTCTTCTTCTCAAGTGTAGCTTCTACTAACAGTTCCAATAGTTTTTCAGTCTCTAGTGTTGTCCATTGATTGTAATTCGTATTTGTATCTGTATCCGTATTCTTATTGTTAGAGCACTGCTCGGTCGAACTCACAAGCGTTGCTATCTCAAGCTTGTTTGTCAAGTTTAGTTGCCAAATCTATAAATCTTGATTTCTAGTCTACTTATAGCTAAATCTCGGATTAGGATAGAAAGTGTAGTTAAGCTTTAGACATCACGGCGTTCATCGATTGAAGACGAAGAACTACTAAGGGGAGCTTGTGGAACTTTATAAACAAAAGGTATGTGGAGACTTGAACTCATCTATCAATCAAAAGTCTATTTATACTCTATCTCTTATTTGAGACAAAAGTCGTATAGCTATATAGACTTCGATTATACACATTTGATATTTCGAGATGAGTTTAAATCGCTTACATATTTGTCGAAATATGTGTTGGCAAGCTTTCGCTTTAACCAAGTTCATCTTATATTCTTGACAAAAGTCAAAAGATGATCATGTGAAAATCACCTGGTAACGTCTTATTTGATTTGTATGAGACAGTCATTTGGTGTAGACTCAAAATGATTCGTACTGATCATTTGATCACTTGAAAATTGCTTTGAAGCTAATAGTTTGTGTGAGAAAGCTATTGTCATCTTCTAAGAATTTTTAATGGTTGAAATGGGAGTTTAGAACAATTAACCATAAATTGGATATAACACAGTATGCGTACTTGTATGATAATTGTTGCAAGTTATTCCAAGTTCGGGAACCATAGTATGCATACCTGTATGCGTACTGGTTTGTTAGTTGAAGTCGGGAACTTAGTATGCATACCCTTATGTGTACCGGCGTAACAGTTCAAGTCCGAAATTCAACTGAGTTTGGTGGTATACGATAGTATGCGTACACGTTCGCATACTTGTGAACCCAGACCAAGTCCGACTACTTAGGTATGCGTACCCATTTGTATACTTGAGTAGGTTATGTTCTAAAATTTGTTTGTTCATGAACTAATACATTTATAAATTAAGGAATGCAATATTTTGCAAACCGTGGCTATAATGTTCATGAATTTATTCGAGTGAATCAAAATCGATTTTGTTTCAATTGTATCTTGTATTCTTCTATGAGAATATAAACAATTGAACAACTCTATAACTAGTTTCATTTAAGTCATTTAAACTAGTTGTGTTAAGATGAACAAGGTTGGTATCAAAGTGTTCATATGGCTAATTTCGGTTAACTATTGTTGAGCCAACAAGGGGTACAAGTTTAGGTACGGTTACTCTTATCTAAATGAAGTCACTTTTCATTTGTGTGTAACAAGTTAAGTTCGATCTAACGGTTGAAAAACATTAGCTTGAGTCTAATTGGGTTTTCATCTAATGGTGAATATTGAATGCTTTGTTACCAAGGTAACATTGATTGCAAACCCTGATTTGAAGAATGTATAAAGGATAACTCTAGCAACTGGGAAACCTAATCCCCACACCTCATGTGTGATACTAGTTGCGACTAGAGTCGATTCTCCTTTAGGATTAGTCCTATGGGCTAGATATTTAGCTATTAGATTGGCCATCCACGTCAGCCTGGGCAACCTCCTAAGTCCTATGGGCTAGATATCTAGCTGCTAGTTTGGCCATCCACGTCATCTGTGAGTGCCGAACGATTCGGCGCTTAAATCTCAGCCGTTAGATTTTTGTGAGCGCCCGAACGGTTCGGCGTTTGGTCACTTTTTGAGCGCCGCACTATTCAAATATTTCAATCTTGGCTTGATAGTGCGACTACGAGCAAATGCTAGGAGAGAAAGTAGCCAGAAAGAGTGTTAACTTTTTTCCCACACTTTTTTCATGATTTGCAACACTTTTTGGCCAATCTAGCAGTCCAATCTAGCCCATAGGACTTAGCCTTAACCTAGGTTTTTCCTAAAACCATTATAGGTTAACGACTTAAATACTTCATTGGGATTGTGAAGCCAGATCCAAATATTTTCTCTGTAGTTGCATGTTCTCATCTTGCTTTGTTCTATCGTATTGAGTACTATCTTCTCTAAGATTTGCTCGAGATTTAATCTCCGATAGGCAAGATAAAAAGTAGTTACAAACATCTTCGTCTCATCGTTTGTGATTCCATAATATCTTGTTTCGATGCCATACAATTAAGACTATTGTGAGGTGATTGATATTACTATACTGTTCTTCGGGAATATAAGTCTGGTGTATCAATTGGTTCCTGTTCACCTTGATTTATCAAAAGACAGAACTAAACTCATAGGTATTTCTGTGGGAGACAAATTTATCTGTTCAATGTGTGAGACACATTTGTTTATCAAGTCTTCGACTTTATGTCGTAGCATCTCGTAGTTGTGGGTGAGATCATCTAAGGGAATCAAGTGCGTAGAGTCCTGCTGGGATTCAGATGCGTAAGGAACACTGAAAAAGCGTGGGTCTAACAACTACATAAAATATTTCTCTTAGCAATCTGTATGGACTAACTTCAATATACTTTCAAGAGAATCAACTAGACAGTCAGAGTCAATCTTGAGAAAAGTATATCAAATAGTTATATCTCTATTTTACAATGTAATCAGCAAATCCAACAGATAGAAATCCGTGAGCCTGATTATTATGTGAAACAACTTGAACGGTACCAAAGACCAATGTTCAAGTGTCAATCAATTTACATCAACAACCAAAGTTTGGATTATCTAATTGATTGAACTACGCACAACCTGTGATATTTGAATTATATGAAAAAATATAATGCGGAAAAGAAATAACACAGACACCAGAATTTGTTAACGAGGTAACCGCAAATGCAGAAAACCCCGGGACCTAGTCCAAATTTGAACACCACAATGTATTAAGCCGCTACAGACACTAGCCTACTCCAAGTTAACTTCATACTGGAATGTAGTTGAGCCCTAACCAATCTCACACTGATCAAGGTACAGTTGCGCTCCTTAGGTCTCTGAATCCAAGCAGGACTATATGCACTTGATTCTCTTAGATGATCTCACCCACAACTAAGAGTTGCTATGACCCAAATTCGAAGAATTGATAAACCAATTTATCTCACACATAAAAGTATATTGAATAGATAAATCTGTCTCACATAGATAAACCTACAAGTTTTGTTCTGTCTTTTGATAAATCAAGGTGAGCAGGAACCAATTGATATAGCGGACTTATATTCCCGAAGAACGGCCAAGTAATATCAGTCACCTCACAATAATCTTAATCGTATGGTAGCGAAAAAAATATTGTGGAATCACAAACGATGAGACGAAGATGTTTGTGACTACTTTTTATCTTGCCTATCGGAGATTAAATCTCGAGCCAATCTTAGAGAAGATAGTACTCAATCACGATAGAAAACAATAATATTAGAACACGCAACTACAAAGAAATAGTTGGGTCTGGCTTCACAATCCCAATGAAGTCTTCAAGTCGTTAACCTACAGGGTTTCATGAAAAACCTAAGGTTAAAGGAGAATCGACTCTAGTCGCAACTAGTATCACACAAGAGGTGTGGGGATTAGGTTTCCCAGTTGCTAGAGTTCTCCTTTATATAGTCTTTAAATCAAGGTTTGCAATCAATGTTATCTTGGTAACAAAGCATTGAATATTCACCGTTAGATGAAACCTGATTAGACTCAAGCTAATATCTTTCAACCGTTAGATCGAACTTAGCTTGTTACACACAAATGAAAAGTGACTTCATTTAGATATGAGTAACCGTACCTAAACGTGTACACCTTTGTTGGCTCAACAATAGTTAACCGAGGTTAGCCATATGAACACTTTCATATCAACCTTATTCATCTTAACCATAACTAGTTCAAATAACTCAAATGAAACTAGTTCTAGAGTTGTTCAATTTTTTATATTCTCATAGAAGTATACAAGACAAAATTGTAACAAAATCGATTTTGATTCACTCGAATCAAGTCATGAACATTAAGCCACGGTTTGCAAAAGATTGCATTCCTTATTATATAAATGTATTAGTTCATGAACAAACCGATTTTAGAACATTATCCACTTAGGTATGCAAACGTATACGCATACCTTAGTGGCCGGACTAAGTTTAGGTTCGCCAGTACACGAACTGGTACGCATACCTTCCAAACTCAGCAGAAATTCCTAGAACTGAACCTCGCGCCAATACGCGTATACCAAAGGTTCCCCAGACTTTTACAAAACCAACTAGTATCCATACCATGGTTCCCGGACTTGGATTACATATATGCAAGTACGCATACTATGCTAGTATCCAATTTTTCCAAACTATCATTTGAACCATTGAAATATTCTTAGAAGACGGCAATAGCTGTCTCACAAAACTATTAGCTTCAAAGCAATTTTCAAGTGATCGAATGATTAATATGAAACATTCCGAGTTTACATCAAATGACTGTCTCACACAAATCATGTAAGATGTTACCAAACGATTTTCACATGATCATCTTTTGACTTTCGTTAAGAATATAAGATGAACTTGGTTAAAGCGAAAGCTTGCCAACACATATCTCGAGAAATATATAAGCGAGTTAAACTCATCTCGAAATATCAAATGTGCATAATTGAAGTCTATATAGCTATACGACTTTTGTCTCAAATAGGAGATAGAGTAGATAGACTTTTGAGTGATAGATGAGTTCAAGTCTCCACATACCTTTTGTTGATGAAGTTCCACAAGCTCCCTTAGTAGTTCTTCGTCTTCAATCGATGAACGTCATGAAGTCTAATGCTCAACTACACTTTTTATCCTAATCCGAGACTTGGCTATAAGTATACTAGAATCAAGACTTATAGTTTTGGCAACTAAACTTGACAACAAGCTTGAGATAGCAACGCTTGCGAGTTTGACCGAGCAGTGCTCTAACAAACATGACTATACCTTGATCAGTGTGATATTTTTTAGGGCTCAACTACATTCCAGTCCGAAGTTAACTTGCAGTAGGCTAGTGTCTTTAGCAGCTTAATACAGTGTGGTGTTCAAATATGGACTAGGTCCCGGGGTTTTTCTGCATTTTCGGTTTCCTCGTTAACAAAACTTCTGGTGTTTGTGTTATTTCTTTTCCGCATTATATTTGTTTATATAATTGAAATATCACATGTTATGCGTAGTTCAATCAATTAGATAATCCAACCTTTGGTTCTTGATATAAATTGATTGACACTTGAACATTGGTCTTTGGTACTGTTCAAGTTGTTTCTCATAATAATCAGGCTCACAGATTCTATCTGTTTGATTTTATGATTACATTGAGAAACAAAGATACAACTCTTGGATATATTTCTGATAAGAGCTCGCTTTATTAGTTAGTGCTCTCAGATTTTTATTTGAGTTTGTCCATACAGATTGCTAAACGAAATATTGGTTGTGGTTGTTAGACCCCCGCTTTTTCAATTATTCTTCCTAACATTCTTTTTCTTCTTGTTGTTTTCACCAGGTTGGCTGGAACTTTCCATTCTATGGTGTGACAGAAAATATAGACCCAATTAAACATAAGAAAATCTACAGTACGCGACATGAACATTCAACATTTTATTAGTAGTTCCAAACTTACAGTACGGAAAATTTCTCAAACCCTAATATGACCCCTCATATTAATCACTACAATTAAGTTTTGTTTAATCCTAGGTTCATAGTATAAATATGCAGCAATCATAACAAGCTATGATTTAAGATAAGAAATCAGCTATAAATTGTATGGCATGATAGCCAATCATAAGCTAACTTAGCCTAAGATAAGAAATCATCTATAGTATTAATACTTAGACTAAGACTAGAACTTAACAAAGCAAGAAAGGATCTTCAGGAAAAGCAAACAAATGAGACTACCACAATAACTGTGGAACAACAAAGGCAACTGAAGAACATGAAAAATTAATCGAAAGAGAAAAGGCCAAGCTAAATACAAGATAACAACAAGAACAAATCCAGGTCTCAACATACAAGGATTTAAACTGGAATTTAAAATACAAGGAATACTAAAAGTTAAATTTGAACCAGGCTTGCAGATATACGGCAAAGCACTGCAGCTGCAAAAACTGAGTTACAGGCAACTGCAGATGCAAAAACAGAATCGGAGGTAATTAAACTATAAAGCATAGATGCTGCAATATTTGTATTACAGACGAATTAAGTTGCAGAAACATAATTGCATGCAGGTAAACTGCAAATCACTGCATCTGCAAAATTTGCATTACCACAATCCTACTAATATCTATGATTGGCTTCCGGACAGTGGTGCAACAAATCACATGATAAATATATTGTTGGATAATACAGGGTACTAGAGGATGAAAACAGAGATTGAAAAGAATGTTGTATCACAAGCTTCAAGGCCTTACGATTCTTTTCAACAATTATTTCGACCCTTCCCAAATAATTGGCGAGTACAATTGGTCAGCGAAATATTGCCTTCAGGATACAATGAAGCCCTAACAACGTTGTTGAATTCAAGGGTTGTACTCCCTTGACCCAACCAAGAACACACAATATTTTGTTTCTGAAGATGCTTAGAGAGAAAGAGATTTTGATAATTGAAATGGGAGAAAGCTTTCACTATTTAAATAGGGATTCATTCCTTTTCGTGATGTCTTTCCATCACGAACAGACGCTTTCAACGGGCATTCATTAATGGTGTCTCTTGAAGAAACCCTAAGGGAACAGACATATTTTGTGGAAATTTCTGGAAAACCGAATAGGTTTTCAAATTCATTAACCGAAAAAATTTCCACGAGACGCTGTCTCGCACTCTGCTAGGGGGCACTGCCCCCTAGACCCCGTGACCTGAGCTGGGAGGGGCTACGCCCCCCGGACCCCCATTATAGCGGCAAACATTTTTTAGAAAATATTCAACATATATAATCTGGGTGATCTTCAAACTCATTGTGAATAAAAACTTGGGAGCTTTTGATTTTCGTACTTTTTAGCTTCTTATTTTTCTGTTATTTTAACCGAGTAAGATTCTTATTTAAAAAAAAATCGGAGCATTCATAGTTATATATTTGTGGTTTTGTAGTTGTTAAATTGGGTTCGTGTAAGTGTGTCGCATTGACCAATAATAGTCAATGCTGAGAAGTAACTTGGGACCAAAAATAAATGATTTGAGACCAGTATGTCCATGTTGAAAAGAAACTTGGAACCAATTATCTTATTTTAAAGTCCTCTTAGTTACAGGTATGCTTTCTTTCTCTTTTAACAAAGTTCTTCTTCATTTAATTACGGATATTGAATCGATAGCCCAAGGATGTTTCTAGGGTACTGCTTTATGTGTTTCATAGGAACTTGTTCTGCCTTGTCCAGCGGTGATCCACTGTATTAGGCCCCATCCTATGGGTGTGGCAAACATGAATATTTGCCATTTAAGCACCCATTATGGAGGTGGCAAACTGGCAAACCGGCCTGGATAAGTGGAAAATTTGCCACTTAGCCAGCCCGGTCAAGTTTCTACCGAGCGGTCGAGTCTAGTTTACACCTTTAGGTGTTTATTACACCGCTAGCGGCTTTCATAAGACCGGCCGGTCTAGTTTACACCGTTGAATAGAATCTGATCCAACGACCATAAATCTTCCCCCCTATAAATACCACATTCCTCTACCATTTTAACTCAAACATTCTCTTCTATACTCTTCACACTTGTTAATCTAAAACAAATTTCGTCATCTAACTCTTTCATTCACTTGTATTGTATAATTTCTTTAATATGTCTCAATCTAATACTCAATCTAAACAACAACAGAAGAATATTAGGGGTCCAAAATTTACCGTAGTCGAAGATGAAAGCATTTGCGGAAACTATGTATTCTTTACACAAGATAGTATCGATGGTGCAGTCAACAATCTACCAAGTTGTGGGATAACATATTTGCTAACTTTCGTCAAGAAACTATGAACATCAACGAGCGTGATGCAAATGGATTGTCTGGTCGCTTTGTTACAATCAATGCCCAAGTTGCCTTGTATGTCGCTGTTATAATGCAAGCTGCTCGTGGTCGAGAGAGCGGTCTTGTCGATGTTGATGTCGAACGAAAGTGTCGAACTGATTGGCACCATAAACATGGGACAAATTTTGCTTATGAAAGTTGTTATCATATTTTGAAAGTGTTTCCTAAATATAATCCGGAAGTCACTACACCAAATTCTGGGATTAGAAACAGAACAAGGCCGTTACTAAAACGGGTTGTAACTGCCCTCGCCTGTTGCAAAAGTGGGTGTTACATTATTTTTGTAACGGCTTTGTAGCCGTTACGAATTTCTGTTGTAACGGCCCTCGTAACAGGTGTAATCCGTTACGAATTTGCCACGTGGTAACAGCTTAAGGACGTTACGAATTTTTCTTGCAACAGCGTCGTCGTAACGTTGACGAGACGTTACGAACTTTTTTGTAACAGTTCGAGAAAGCTAGGGTTTTCAATGGAGAAAGAAGGCAGATAGAGGAGAAAGTTAGAAATTGAAAATCAAAACGAGTAACAATCGATTGAAAAATTGAAACCTTAAAATTTGATTAAACAAAACTGAAATCCCAAAATCGATAAACAACAATGAATCTTACAGACGATAAATACTTACACAGATCTGTGAAATCGAAACCCTATACTCGCTTAACAGATGATCGAAGATCAGTTCTTCAATGATAAAAAATTAGATAAAACCCTAAAACGATGATGATGAAACCAAATCGAAACCTTAAACCGATGATGAAGATGATTAATGATGATTGAAGAATCAAATCTTCGCTGAGAGTGAAGAGGAGAGGTCGGAGGAGAAAAGAGAGAGATTAATAGATGATTGATGAAAGACTGAAACCCTAAAATCTTATTAATAAATTTAACCCAAAAATCGATTAACAAACTTACACAAGAAATCATAACACAGATATAAGAAAAAATATGTTAAATCGAAACCCAACTGAGCACAGATGAAGATCTGTGAATCTTCAGTGAAAAAAAAAAAGAGGGAGAGAGGCAGGAGCAGAAAAGAGAAAGAGAGAAGCTGAGAAATAAGAAATGAAAATGAAATTTGTCGATTCACCAAGGCATGGGATGAAGAGAGGCACACATGGGAGGAAATATCCTCTAGTATTACTGATCTTGGGTAGAAATATAATAGTACACGTGTGAATGGAACACGCACAAACCCCAAGTGTTACGACTCTAGTGTGACCAAGCGTGTGACTAGCACGCCTAAAAAAAGATTCGTAACGGCTGTCCCCTGTTACAAATTTTTTGAAAATTCGTAACGGCTAGTGGTCACATAAAATTTTTGTAACGAATTTGTAACGACCAATTTGTAACGGCTACAAAGCCGTTACAAATTGTTGTTACTAATCCGGGAATTTGGTGTAGTGAGTGTTAGCAAACATGCAGAATATACCTGCAAGTTCACCATACACTTCTTCACCTTCAACGCCAGCTTTACAACCATCTCAATCATCTCACCCCCCTTCGGATAATCCATTTTATTCACCATAAACCACTAGAAATAACAATTCCAACTTGAATGTCAATACTGCAATTAAGAGAAAATTATTAGGAAGAAATCATGCAAGAGCAGCGAGAAAAGCTGCCCAAGAAGGAGAAGCAAGTGAAGGAGGTAGTAGTACTATGGAAACTTTGATAGAGCATCAGAAGATCGTCGAAAAACAAAGAGTTTTAGACCAAGTTCTTGACTAGGGGGATGAAAAAATATCGACTAACTCAAGAAAAATTTGTTTCAGACTATGACAAGAATAAGATTCTAAATGCAAACACCGAAAAAATGAATCCCATACAATTGATGGTATGGGAGATGGAGATGGACAAGTTAACAGAGGAATTGGAAGAAAAAAGAAACAAGATAAACATGGAAAAACAATTTGGGGTTCAAGCTGAAGATGAGGATGATGAAGACGACGATGAAGTAGTGCCACTTAATTAATTATTGTATCATCTTTAATTTTAATGAATATGTAGTAGTTTGGTTATGGTGAATGAAATTTTTCTGGTTTTTTCATTACAAATTGTTCTACTTTTTTCATTACATTAAAACTTAAACTATTTTTTTCCCATTATATTAAAACTTAAACTATTTTTTTTCATTACATTAAAACTTAAACTATTTCTTTTCGTTACATTAAAACTTAAACTTGACAACATCCATGAAAACATTATTAAGCCTAACATCCCATACGAGTTATTAAAAATTCCTTAAGAATTTGGTAATACACTTCGTATTCGAAATCTTTTCGTTTCAATCTTCGCCACTCATCTCGAGTTCGTATTCCAATTCAACATTGGTCTCACCTCTAAGAAGATATCGAGTGACAATCCCTTTCATAGCTATAAAATCCACAAGCTCTTTTTTGATATCCATGAATCGGCAAAAAAAAACAACACGATCCCGGTTATGAGGATTACCTGTCTCTGTGCAGAAGGCATCATGAATTTTACCCAAATAACTCATACTAGGTAAACCGTTCATCCGTCGTTCTTCACCACTCTTCGGGTAGTATATTACATAGTTTCTACAAAGAGATAAATCTTCATCTTCAGTGAATCTAGGATCATCCATAATTTAACCAGAAATTAGAGAAGTTTTTGTAGAGAAGTGATGTGTGAGTTTGAAACGGATGAAGTGAAGGATTTATAAGGAGTGCTAGCGATGAAGTGTAGGATTTATAAGTAATTCTAGCGGTTGAGTCTAGACCGCTACTATTAATGACCGTTAAAAAATTTAAACTTAAAACAGCTACAAAACAAAATTATGGAACAACAAATGAAACTTAAATAATAAAAACAAAAACAAATGAAACAACACTACTCAATTCGTCCCCCATCTCTTCCAAACTCATCCCACAGATTCTCTCTGAGATCTTCCCTTAACCTTTTATACAGAGTTCTGTTCTCAATATGACTGGTCATTTGCGCATAGTTCCTTGCAGGTAATCCTCTTGCTGGAATAATCTCAGGCCTTAAGTCTTCATCTTGATATTTAGTCCAATTTTTATTACGACGAGTCTAGTGGATAACCATTTTATGCATAATAATGCAAGTCAGCATAGTCTTATGCATTTCACGAGTACTTAGACCACGATAAGGCCAACAAATGATTGTGAACTTCCGCTTCAGAATTCCAAAAGCTCGTTCCACATCCTTTCTCAGATTCATTTGTTTACTATTGAAACACGAGTATAAACGACCCATTTCACCGGCAGGTGGCTGACGGTAACATTGAACTAAAGTTGACCATATTTTGGATAAATTCCATCTGCAAGATAATAACCATGAGTGTAGTGATTCCCGTTGATAGTGAAATGTACCTGAGGAGAAATTCCATACTTTAAATCTTCAAACAAAGGCGATTTGTGTAAAACATTTATATCGTTTTGAGATCCCGGGAGACCAAGAAACGTGTGCCATATCCAACAATCATAAGAAGCAGCAACCTCAAGGATCACCGTTGGTTTTGCGTAGTGACCCTTAAACTGACCGGCCCAATAGGTAGGGCATCCGGTCCATACCCAATGCATGCAGTCAAGACTACCCAACATTCCGGGAAATCCCCTTTCCTTATTTTGCTTCAATATTTCTCTAACATCTGCATCAGTTGGTTTTCGTAAATAGGTAGGACCAAAATGATTAATCATTGTTTCGCAAAACAACGCAAGATACTTGTATTGATGGTTGTTTTTGAATGTTATAGGTACTCATCATTAGAATCTACAAGATGGAGGTCTCGCCATATCCTAAAATCCTCAAAGAGTTAGAAATGTAACCTTTTGTTTAGGGCTATGACCCCTAATATTCAGTGCATCATACTGATAATTAAATTGAGGTTCTACTTGACAAAGCTCACCAATAATCTTTAGCACCAAATGTCTGGGCATGCGGAATCGGCCTTGGAAATTTTCATCAGAGAACACACAATCGGTGAAGAAAATAATCGTTGCATCGACTTCTCGTGCCATTCATCCCACCACGATGTTAGGAGTTAACATTATTGTTTGTACTTTGTATATCTTCTTGTGAACACTTCTCTTGGCTCTGGATCTCTAGGTATTTGCCCCGATGAATCTAACTGCATCAAGGTGTTGGTTAGTTCTTTATCTTCATTTGACTCATCATCAATTTGCTTCAAGGCCTGAATGAATATTCGTTGTTGTTCTTCAAATCGATCCATATGAATACGCGCTTCTTCGTCAGAAGAATCCATATCCATTGAGTTGAAGAAAAAAAGTTAAACAGATGATTAAGGTACAAAAGAGTGAGTAAAGATAGAAGAGGATAGGGAGTCATAGAAGAGGATGGCTCATTCATACATCATCAACGGAGAGCTAATGCCACAGCTAACAAAGACAGCAACTTGGAAAGTGACTTCCTGGCTGAAGTCATGTGCCTCACAGGCCATTTATTTGTGCTTCTGAATAGTGAATAGGCAGTTATTGCTAATTTTTGTTTTGGTACTTGTACAGCTTTGGGCAGTGTCAATTTTGTACAAGGAAGTTTAACTTGTGGATAAACCAGCTAAAAGAGGTGCTACTTTGGCTGATTTTCCTCGACTTGTAAGGTGCTCCAGTTTTGCTTTTTTTTTTCCTTTTTTTTTTTTTTTTTGGTGCCTCTTTTGTGGGTGACTCCAAAATTGTAAAAAGAGACGGTAAACTAAAAAATGTGCAATAGGCGTCTCATAATTTTGAAAAAAGTGAAATTGTCGTCAACAGAGTAAACTAAAAAAATGTAATTTTGGAAAAAAAATGAAAAATAAAATTATCGTCAACAGCAGGGTTCGAACCTGCGCGGGCGAAGCCCAACAGATTTCAAGTCTGTCTCCTTAACCACTCGGACATATTGACAGGATGCTGATTTACTCACAATTCATATATAATATCCAATTACAAATAAAAATGTTCAAAACCGGTCACGTGATAGCATCGCACCCTCACTTACAGCTAACGACTCGTTAATTTTCTCTCAATGCAGAATGAGAAGGAAATTACAACACGAGGAAACTTTCCGTAATATTTCAACACGCTTAACCTAGCCTAGTTAGGTTAGGAAAAGGAAACGAGATTTGTATAAATCTCTAGTTCACAAGTAGCGAGCAAAAAACAGATTTGCTGCCGTGAGAAGACAAGGAGCGAGAGAGAAAAGAACTATCCACCGTTTGGTGAAGAGTTGAGTTGTGAGCTTGAAGAAGAAGGGTGTTCTAACACTACGTTTTGTTTTCGCATTCTGTTATTGTAGGAATAATGTTTATGCTTAAAAAGGTAAAAGATCAGCAAGCTGCTGAAAATGCCAATGGGAGAGCCCGCGTCAAGAAGAAAAGTCTGGGAGAATTGCGTCTTACTAAAGGTTTTTACTCTCCCTCCCTCCAACTGAACATGCACACACGCTATACCGTTTTGTAGCTTTTCAATTTCATTGATTTGTTTGTGAAATCTTTTTCTTGTAGATATCAGCGAATTGAATCTTCCCCAAACTACTAAAATATCATTCCCTAATGGCAAGGATGAGCTGATGAACTTCGAGGTCAACATTCGACCTGACGAAGGATCCTACAGGTGTGTGATTTTGTTGTGCAAAATGCAGTCGCATTCTTTTAATACGTTTACTTTTCTAGTGGCATGATTTTAATAAGTCTATTTTGAACTTGTTTCATGTGTGACAGGAGTGGTAAGTTTGAGTTTACGTTCCAAGTCCCCCCTACCTACCCTCATGAAGCACCAAAAGTCAAGTGCAAGACAAAGGTAGGTTTCTTTTCTGGTGCATTTAATCAGTTTACATTGTGCTACTCTGTCTTACGAGAATTTCTTACTCGCAGGTTTACCATCCTAATATTGACCTGGAGGGAAATATCTGCCTCAATATCTTACGTGAAGACTGGAAACCTGTCCTCAACATAAACACAGTCATTTATGGACTCAATTTTCTTCTTACGGTATGTTTTGGATTGCGCCGTATCTTGAAATGCTTCTTTTTCATCCTTAATAGAGTATTTGCATCCTAACAGTTTGTGAATAATTGCAGCATCCTAATCATGAGGATCCGTTAAATCACGAAGCAGCAACTGTATTGAGGGATAACCCAAAAACCTTTGAGGCCAATGTGCGTAGAGCGATGGCTGGTGGATATGTAGGGAACACTACCTTTTCGCGATGCCTTTATTGATCTCTCAGATTCTCAATTGTCCTTGCAATGATATTTCCGGTCCTTGAGGTTCTGTAAATTTAGTCCTTTACATGGCTTTAAAGACTTTCTGTGATTTAAGGTGAAAGATGTATAGAACAGGTGCCCCAATAGGCAAGTTTCTGTAAGCTGTGCATCTATCATGTGTCTCGTCTTTGGTTTTCGTACAAACAATCATCCATGCATGAAAACAAAGGCGAGAGAAATAGAGATAGATAAAAGAGCGATTCCATTATTAGCTAGCTACATTCTGGTAAACGCTATGAACATTGAAACCCAAAAGTGATTTCAAATCATAAAAACTAAACCCACCAAAAAGCAGATCATTCAAGTCCCAGATTTCATTACATAGTAGACTGTACTCAGACAAGTTAAAAGCCAGCAAAGTAGATCCATGTTTAGGCAGCAGCTTTCCTGGGTGATTTCAGCAGGAGATTTAGGTGTAGTAGTCTCCTTATCAAGACCCTTCTTTGGCAACAGAACAGAGTTGATATTTGGAAGAACTCCACCGCTAGCAATAGTAACACCGGCGAGTAGCTTTCCCAATTCTTCATCGTTCCTTACTGCTAACAGTACATGCCTTGGTATAATCCTTGATTTCTTGTTATCCCTGGCAGCATTTCCGGCCAATTCCAAAACCTATAAAAACACAATCAAAATCAAATTAAACAAAAACCCAGATCCAATATCCAATTTCAAGCAAAACCCAGATCTCAAATCAGAGGTTTCAATCAATTAGCTCAAAAATCAGAAACTACAAATTGAAAACTAAAATTAGGGATTGAGTTTTATTTTTTCACCTCGGCAGCTAGATATTCAAGAACGGCGGCGAGATAGACCGGAGCACCGGAACCGACACGTTGAGCATAACGACCTTTCTTCAAGAAACGAGTGATTCTACCAACTGGGAATTGTAATCCAGCTTTCACTGATTTGGATACTGCTTTCTTCCTGTCTCCACCTTTCCTTCCTCCCTTTCCAACCTTTCCTCCTTCCATTGTTAAACAAATTAAGCTTCTGAAAACTTATAATAAAAAATAACAGAGTCTTTAAGAATGATTTGATATTCGATTTCAAGTTGTGAAATTTACTAGACCCGATTTGTATTGTGGTTTTTTATAGTGAAGTTCCAAAATGAGACACGTCATCGATCCGTATGACTTTCTGCTGGTTAGAGTATAATCGAGGGTTAACAAATGACATACGTGGGCGATCCGTAGAGTTTGGTTTTAACCAATCACAATTGAAAGCGAAATCCATCCGGGTTTTTGAGTTGAGATTTACATCTGACGGATAAAATTCGGTACATGTCATCGATCCGGATGCTTTTTGGTTTTGCGTGTCCGGGTGAAGTTTTTCGTCAAGCGGGAATAGGGCTGCACAAGACCCACCCATGATACCCATACCCGCCCGTACCCGCTAAACCCGTGGGTTTTTTGTCCATACCCGCCCGTTGTGGGTGCGGGGTTAGTTAAGAAAAAAAAACCCATTGTCTGTGGGTGCGAGTTGGTTTTAGGTCATACCCGCCCATACCCGCCCGAAAACCCGCTCAATATACACTGCTTTGATTCTAAACTAATCCTTCACCGCCTTGAGAAGTTCCGCCGCTCCACACCACCTCTTTGTCCCTTTCTCCGAGAGACTTCACGTTTCAATGGTTGTTGGTGTCTTGTGTGTGAACATATCCACAGAGGTGCCAATTTAAGAGCCGGCCTTCTTAACGTTCATAGATTTCTTTACCATCAAAAATAAAATGTAGCGTATTCGATTTGCTATCACTATAATTAGCTGCACGCGTCATGAAATATATTAAAGCGGACTCCATGGATTGTAATCTTGAAAATTTCAATGTGGTGCAACAGATTATAGCGAACTCCTCCTCCTCCTCCTCCCGATCAAAAGATATCTAATTTTTTTGGATTATATCTAATTATTGCGGGTTTGCTGGGTTTAAACCCAACCCGCCTCTACCCGTGCGGGTGGTAAAAACCCGCCCCGCCGTTTGTGGGTGCTGGTTGGTTATGAAAAAAAAACCCCACGGCTTTGTGGGTGCGAGGGTTGGTTTGAGCTTATACCCGCCCATACCCGCCCATGTAAATTCAAGCGGGAACATTTGTGTTTCTCTTCTTAAAGCTTTGAATTTCTTAAGATGACAATTAGGTTTAGTCCTATGGGCTGAGATATTTAGTCATTTAGATTGGTCATCCACGTTAGATATGGCAACCTCCTAAGTCCTATGGTATGGCGAATCTAGGAAATAAACGTCTAACAATTGGCGTCCAACGCCGAACCAAACAGCGTTACGTGTTTTATTTTCTTAAAAAACTGATTATTTAATATTTCTCTTTCCATTATTTCCTCTCTCTCCCCCTTTTTTTTCCTTCTCTCTCCATCTTTTCCTCTTTCCTCTCTCCCTCTTTTTGTTCTCTCTATTTCTTCCTCTTTCCCACATTCTTCATCACTATATTTCCTTCTTTTTCTCTCTCTCTCTTTATCACTTCTTTTCTTTCTACTAAAAAAAAAATATAAAGCGCCAATCATTCTTGGCCGTTGGGATCACTTTTTGAGCGCCGAATAAATTCTAAATATTTCAATCTTGCATAGTTGACTCATGAGCAAATACTAGGAGAGAGAAGTAGCCGATTGAGTGTTAACTTTTTCCCACACTTTTTCATGATTTGCAACACTTTTTGGCCAATCTAGCCCATGTGACTTAGCCTTAAGGCTTAGTTTTATGGGCTAGACATCTAGCCGCTAGATTGGCCATCCACGCACCGGGCAACCTCCTAAGTCTTATGGGCTAGATATCTAGCCGCTAGTTTGGCCATCCACGTCATGTGAGCGCCTAACCATTCTGGCGTTTTCTTAGCGCGCACCATTCTGGCGTTTTGGTTACTTTTTGAACACCGAACGGTTCGACATTTCAATCTCAACCGTTAGATTTTGTGAGCGCGAACGGTTCGGCGTTGAGACAACTTTTTGAGCGTCGCACCATTCGTTTCAATCTCGCCAATAGTGCGATCTGCGAGCAAATGCTGTGGAGAGAGAAGTAGCCAGATTGAGTGTTAACTTTTTTCCCACGCTTTTTTCATGATTTGCAACACTTTTTGGCCAATCTAGCACTCCAATCTAGCCCATATGACTTAGCCTAAGTTTATTTTTGGCACGAATTGTGTATGATAGATCCTACCTCGTTGATATATTGACTAGATACATATCATAGAAGCTTGAACTATGGAGTACAATTGAGTGTCATTTTCGTGACTAATTTTTGGTCCTTCCTTGCGGAGGACTTCGAGACCCATTTGTAGATGGGTTTCATTGGAGCCGCTTTCTCTTTCATACTATTAGGATCATTGTCCTTGGATTTTTACAAAACAACCTTTCTCCAATTTTGGAACATCGAATTTTGTCTTCACGTTTACAAGACATCTCTCTTTCTATAACTGGGTCTTTTAAATGACCTTGTCGAGCGATAGGCAAAACTTGAACTATCATTATAATAATTATTTTGCCTAGACTTTAGAAAATAGCGGTCTGAGTTCTTCAGGGGAGCAAACTTAGATAATTCGTTTGATACAAAAAGAAAGTGTGTCTTGCATCCTACAAAATTTGCATCCCCATTGCAAGTGTCCTTTATTGCCACAAAAATAACAATTTTTAATAACATAAGAAGTATGAGTTTTAATGTTATCTTTTTGTGGATCCACTTGCATTGGAGCTTAATGATTTTTATTTTTATTTTTATTCTTATCTTTGTTCCACGTTGTTGATTTCTTGACATTAGCGTAAGTGCTCTTTTGATGGTTGCCCTTGAAGAGTCCGGTTGAACATGAATGTTAAGAATGACAGATTTTCCTTCTTTACAAGAAATAGGAACATCTTTGACATCGGTAGAAGCCTTCGATTGAGCATTATATACATCTATTGTTGTTCGACTTGAAGGGTTGAATTTTATTGTGTCACCGAGGTAGTGATAACACCAAAAGTCCTTCGAGAATCAATATGACCATATTCTTTCCAACCTTCTTTACAATTCGCTTTATTAGGAAACATGTCTCTATAGATATCGTAAGCTGATATTTCATCAAATATGAGAAGGATATTTTGTGGTTCTCTCGTGAGTTCGTCTTTATCCCTAGACATCAAATCATTTTTAAGGTAGTCCTTGTTGAATGGTGAATATGATTTTGGTCCTACCCGTCCTAACTACCCCAAATGACAAAGACTTTCTAAGAATGGTATGAGAGAGAACTTTTTTCATTGTACTATGTACCTCCTTTTATAGACTTTCCAAGAGCCCTTCCTTTTATGACATCATGCCACATGTCCTAAAATTCCTTAATTACTACTAATGACGCTCCCGCTCTAATACAACCTTTTCCTTTTCCAATAATCCCTCCTATCCTTTCCTCCTTATGGATACTTCTTGTGGACTGGGCTTTAGTCCCCTTGTTTCATGTTGGGTTTGGCACCCCTATAGGGGCTCCCTATCCCAATTAAGGGGTAAAAAAAAATTCATGTATCAACATTAGTCCCCGACTATTGAGTCAATTGTCAAATGACCGGTAGTCATTTTCACTCTATCCTAAACTCTTTATCTTCGATAGTGGTCAATTACCTTATCCCAACGCTCTTCTGAAGCCCCCACATGGGCCCATGTATCACCGCATGCACCCGGAGGTATGGGCGGTTACATGGCCATTAATGGCGCGTTTTCCTATATATATATAGATGATTTGCGTTTCGGGTCGACCGTCGCTTTCATCTTTAAATTTCGTTTTGAGTATTCCTCTCATCGTCGATACCTAGCTTAGATGGCTCACCCTCTTCATGGTTATGTGTTGACTTTAGCACCCATCCCCGCCGCTAGCTATGGCGTTATTTGAACGTCATGAATTGGTTCTTGTTGGTTAGTAAAATCGAGATCGAGGCGCTTCGGGATCAAATAGCAGCGAATAGGGGCTCTATGCGCCAAGTTTGATGAACAATATTGTAAGGACCTGCAAGCACATCAACGCTATTTGACTAGTCAAGAAACATATTAGTCGTTAATGACGTAATTAATTAAATATGAACATTAATCAATAGAATATTATGGAATAATAATTTGAACATGAATCTAGCATCATTAGATAGATCTCGAAAGGTTATGCGAAATAGACTACAAGAACGCGCCAATCAGATACCGGAGGAAGAAGATATCGCACTCGGAAAGTTAGATGTTGAAGTTTGACCAAAGTCAATCCGCCGTTGACCGTTGACCGTTTACCGACCGTTGCTTTGACTCGACCTGACTTATGTTGGACTGGACCTTTGGTTAGTAATTAGGTCGTCCCTTAGTAATTAGGTCAATGTGGTAATAACAATGAGTGTAAAAAGAGTGCAAGATCTTATATAATGCAAAATTCAAGAATTAAGTTTCATGTATATACATTGGAGTGAGAATAAGATGAAACTTAATTCTTGAATTACATGAAACAACACCAGTGTAAGAAGAGTGTAAAATGAGTGGAGTTAAGTAGGAGCTGTGATAAGAATAGGTAGAGGGAGTGTTTTTAAGAGAGAAAAGAGAAGAAGATGAAAACCGTAAGAGTTGGGTTGTTGATGAATGATGGATTTTTATGTTCTAATGATGATTGGGAGAATACTAGTGATTAAGAGTGTAGTAGTAATCAATTAGGAATACATGTGTGAGAGGTAGTGAAGTTAGAAGATGGAATTAATCATGATAATGGTTTTGATGAGTGTTCTTATATGATGAGGATAAATAACTATGATGATGTAAATGATGAGTATCAAGGGGTTGATGATAGAACACCCTTAAATAATCAAGGTAAACCCTTTTATATGTTTTCTTGTATGTTTATAATGTTGGGTTGTGATTAGATAATAATAATAGTGTAAAACCAATCTTATATTTATGCATGATAATCATGATTTTATGTAGTGGTATTTTGTTAACTGGCCTAGATGTATGGATTTAATTAGGTACCTTCGAGTGAGATTTAGATATAGATCTTTAAATGATAATTATAGTAAGCCGGATAGGCTTTCTTTTAATATAATGTTTGTTCCAATCGGTTGAGTAACGAGTTAGATATAGATGCCGGAAAATTAGTCGACGCAGCAAATACCATGTGTTAACAGTCACGAGTAAGCATAAGTTTGGGTTGTTCTTGATATGTTAACGTTAGAATTGGAAAATTTTCAGTACGCAAAACTTATAGAGGGTGTTTCTCTGATTCTAAAGAGCCATAGTCTGTTTAGTTTGGATTTATAGGTTGTAATCTAGAGACGTTAGAAGTTGACCACATAAGCTGTTTTCAGGATAAAAGAGTCAGAATAATTTATGAGAATTTGGTAAAGGAGATGACCGAGTCGCCCACTCGCTTAACCTATCTGATTCGATGTGAGTCAGACTAGTTCGGGTAGTGGACCGGGTAATCGGGTTGGGTCTTGGGTTGACCGATGGATCAATAGATGGGTAGCGCGCCGGACTAGTGGGACGTGCCGGGTCAGGCCCATGAGTTTGGGCTTAGTGCCAGAAATAGTATTTTGAGTTTTTGGACCACTTATGTTCCGAATTAGCTTTCCGTACCTTCTGCAAAGTTGTAGGGTTTTTCAAGGGCTTTCCGATGACATTCAATTTGACCCTATTTGAATAAGTAGATATTAATTTATGCCTAGAACACTTAATACCATGTTATATAACCATTATTAAAACTAGAACCATTAGTCATTTCACTTAGCCTATAACTAGAGACTTGTTTGAGATTATGATATGAGCCTTGTATGAGCCTTTTGGCTAATCTCTTAGAGTGCTTGTGTGATTAACAATTACTTTAATTAACAACGATCGATTCAAAGGATGGACCAAATGCGAGGAATCGATAATCAAACTTTCTTGTATTCATTATTGTTTTACAAATCAATCTTGGTGTGGTAGAAATTCTATGCAAATCTTTGTATGCTATGGGTATGAGATGTGTTACCTAGGACAAATATTATTCTTCCTTTATATATCATTTTCTATGGCTAGGGCGATACACCGCAATATTACCTAATGAGTGTTTTCACAAATATTATTCTTCCTTATGTGCGGCAACACATATCTCATACATGGATGTTTACCGTTATTTATGGATGTCTTTGAAGAAGTTTCTACTTTTTGTTTTAAAAAAGTTAAGTTTCTTCGTGTTTTAACGACTTTCGATAAAACATGCATTGTCTTTTAATCATATTAATGATTACTTGAAAGCTAGTTGTTATTTTCACTGGCATCCTTTTGGGGATGATGTGCTCACCTATTCCCACTTGCGCTTTAGACAGATCAAGATGTACATGTGACGATGAAAGCTTCAAGAATTATTTACGTTAATTAGTTAGCTTCCGCTATGTTATTCTCGTGTTTGTATTCTATTTGTAAATCAACTCATTATTGAATATGTATCATTTGAGAGGAATTCTTGTATTTATTTCTCGAGCTGGCTAGTTTTGGATTAAGTTTTGTAGCAGATTTTTTAAATTGAATGTTTAAGTAAATGATTTAGATTCTTAGTGCCTCTTTATTTAGTTAATCTCTTGGATTAGTCAACTGCTAGCTTAGGGGGCGCTACATATATGCAGCGTTCCAAACTGCTCAGAAGGATGAACCATCCAGATGTGGATCGCTCGAAGCTCAACGCGCGTTGGATGACGTGGTCACCGCCCGTCATGAAGCTAATTCATTATTCATGGAGTCCACGATAATGATGACCACCATAGACGGCGCGATAGCCGACTGTCGCCTTCGTATCTCACATCAGGGGACCATGCGTCTTCACTGTTATACCCCGACTTTGCAGCCAGTGATTTGCACTCGTGTTTCCGTCTTATCTTCCGGACGAGTTAGCGTGCCTGCTGGTGTTAAGAGAGGAAGTGGGTCTGATGTGGACCCTTAGGATGATCCGTCAGGACAAGACACGTAAGGATTACGATGAGCACGAAGATACTCTTTCATTCGCGCGCGGGGAACAAGCCTAGGATAAAATCATGCAAGATATCCACAAGTTGGTAGATGAAGCCGATCGGTACCTGGCTCTGGCCAATGTGTAGTGTGAGGAGGCGCGTTTAATGGTGGAGACTTTGGATGTAGATATTGCCCGTTGCCGCGTGTCGATCACTGGCTGAAGGGTTGATTTATGGTTTTGTGTTTACTTATATTATCCATTATTTTTGCTTTGGATAGAGTGCGGCGTTTGGGTTGGCAGGGCATGTGTGAAACACGCCTCTACTCCCCCTTTTGTTTAAAGGAAAATGGAGAATTAGGTAGGTGGGTTGAAAACGTGCCTACTCCCCCCCCCCCCACCCCCCACCCCCAACCCCCTATTTTTGCTTTTGATAGAGTGCGGCATTCGGGCGGTGTCTCCTTCCATAGTCGTCCAGTAGAGTCCTGAAAAAGTGGGGGTCTAAGAACCACACCCAATATTTCGTTCGGCAATTTGAATAGACAAACTCCAGCATACTTTCAAGAGAATCAACTAGATAGTCAGACTCCATCTATAGAAAAGTATATCAAATAGTTTATATCTCAATTCCTCAATTCAATCTGCAATCAACAAATAGGAATTAGCGAGCCCAGTTGAATAAGAGAAATAACTTGGACGGTATCACAAACCAATATCCAAGTGTCAATCAATTCAATCAACAACCCAAAGGTCGGATTCAAGAACTGATTGAACTTAACGCAGAACCTGTGATATTTCTATTATATAACAAAATATAATGCGAAAAAGAAATAACACAGACACCAGAAATTTTGTTAACGAGGAAACCGCAAATGCAGAAAAATCCTGAGACCTAGTCAAGCTTTGAACACCACATTGTATTAAGCCGCTACATACACTAGCCTACTACCAATGAACTTCAGACTGGAATGTAGTTGAGCCTTAATCAATCTCACACTGATCAAGGTACAGTTGCGCTCCTTACGTCTCTGAACCCCACTAGGATTCTACGCACTTGATTCCCTTAGCTGATCCCACCCACAACCAAGAGTTTCTACTGACCCAAAGTCGAAGACTTGATAAACAAATCTGTCTCACACGTAAAAGTCTATTGGAATAGATAAATATGTCTACCACAAAAATACCTATGAGTTTTGTTCCGTTTTTGATAAATCAAGGTGCACATGAACCAATTGATAAACCGGACTTATATTCCCCAAGAACAACCTAATATTATCAATCACCTCACAATAATATTAATCGTATGGAAGCGATACAAGATATTATGGAATCACAAACGATGAGACGAAGATGTTCGTGACTACTTTTAATCTTACCTATCTGAGATAAATCTCAAGCAAATCTTAGCAAAGATAATACTCAATCACGATAGTAGAAGTAAGATCGAACACACCACTACAGAGAAAATAGTTGGGCCTGGCTTCACAATCCCAATGAAGTCTTTAAGTCGTTAACCTACATGGTTTCGTGAAAACCTAAGGTTAAAGGAGAATCGAATCTAGTCACAACTAGCATCACACATGTGGAGATTAGGTTTCCCAGTTGCTAGAGTTCTTCCTTATATAGTTTTCAAATCATGGTTTGCAATCTAAGTTACCTTGGTAACAAAGCATTTAATATTCACCGTTAGATGAAACCTGATTAGACTCAAGCTAATATCTTTCAACTGTTAGTTCAACTTAGCTTGTTATACACAAATGAAATGTACCTTCATTTAGGTTTGAGTAACCGTACCTAAACGTGTACACTAGGTTGGCTCAATAGTAGTTAACCGAGGTTAGCTATATGAACACTCTCATATCAACCTTATTCATCTTAACCGAAACTAGTTCAAATGACCCAAATGAAACTAGTTATAAAGTTGTTCAATTGTTATATTCTAACAGAAGTATACAATAACACAATTGAAGCAAAATCGGTTTGATTCACTCGAATCAATTCATGAACATTATAGCCATGGTTTGCAAAGAATGTATTCCTTATTATATAAATGTATTAGTTCATGAACAAACCGATTTTAGAACTTTAACCACTCAAGTATGCAAACGGGTACGCATAATTAAGTAGTCAGTCTGAGTTAGGGTTCGCCAGTATGCAAACGGGTATGCATACTTCCAAACACAACAGAAATTCCCGGCACAAACCCTTCGATAGTACGCGCGACGGGTATGTACTTAGGTAATCGGAATTTCACAACTAACATGTACGCATACGGGTATGCATACTATAGTTCCAACCATGGATCACATACATGCAAGAATGTATATTATGTTCATAATCCAGTGATGGTTAAGTGTTCTAAACTCTATTTCAATCATTGAAACTTTCTTAGAGGATCACAATAGCTGTTTTCACGAACTATTAGCATCAAAGCAATTTTCAAGTTATATATTGAAATAATCATAACGAAACATTCCAAGTCTACACCAAATGATTGTATCACACAAACCATGTAAGATGTTACTCGGCGATTTTCACATGATCATATTTTGACTTTCGTCATGAATATAAGATGAACTTGGTTGAAGACAAAGCTTACCAACACCATATTTCGAGAAATATGTAAGCGTGTTAAACTCAGCTCGAAATCTCAAATGTGCATAATCGAATAGTAATACGACTTTTGTCTCAGTATAGGAGATAAAGTAGAAATAGACTTTCCAAGTGATAGATGAGTTTTAGACTCCACATACCTTTTGTTGATGAAGTTTCACAAGCTCTCCTTAGTAGTTCTTCCGGGGTGGGGGTATGGTTTTGATGAAGGGATGTGGACTCTTCTCTCTCCTTCAGCAAAACCGTTTTTTCACTAAAATTATCCAAAACTTCTCTTCTAGATTTTTGCATATTCAAATCTAAATCTACTTGGATTATCTGAGATATCAGATTTTCCAAGTAGATTTGGATTTCTGTAATTAATAGATTTAAATTAAATAAGACAAATTATTGTCATATTAGGTTTTAGATTTCTGGTTCCTTATTTGCTTTGAATACATATTATCCATGGCTACTTCAAGCCATTTGGTGTTTTATTATGTTGTTATAGCGATTTATCATAGCCTTCCGGCAGTTCTGATGGAATATGATGATGGAATCAAAGACATGGATTTGTTGAATCAGATTGTTTCACCAATTATTGTCTTAACAATCTCATGTTGGACAAAATTATGTTTTGGAAATCTCTCAGTAAATTACTTTCGGGCAACTTCGAATAACAATGATTTTCTTTGGAAGACATTTTGGGGAATCTCCGGCTTCTTACAAAAGATTCAATTATTTATGTGGAAGGTTATTCAGGTTAATGCTGGAAGAATTTTGGGATGCCGGATTATTGATTTTGATACAACATCTTTGATGGTTAAGGTAAATTGGAAAACTCAATTAATTAAAGATCTAAATCTCAATGATGTGATAATGGAAGGAGATGCAAATGATATTTAGCAAGCCATTTTGGGGAATGATCAAAAGGTTTCTTGGAGATTCAAGGATTCGGATAAGTTCTTCCATGTTTTTCAATTTCATGTATATCAAAGAAATCACATTGTAAATTGGATTTGTCAATGTACAATGTATATTGATGTAACGGAAGGGTGTGTCATTCTACCATCTCTTCTATGTAACAATCCAAACCTCAATTTGAATGAGTTATTTTAATAAATAATTCTAGGGGTTTTTTTAAGCCCCTCATTCCATCAAAAAAAAGAAGTAGTTCTTCATCTTCAATTGATGAACGTCGTGAAGTCTAATGCTCAACTACACAATCTATCCTAGTCTGAGACATCACTATAAGTAGACTAGAAATCAAGACTTATATTTGTTCACTAACATTGACAAACAAGCTTGAGATAGCAACGCTTGCGAGTTCGTCCGAGAAGTGCTCTAACAATCTCCCCCTTTGTCAATTTTAGTGACAAAACTATCAACACAAATGGATTACAAAATAAATAAACTTTGTAGCTTCTGATCCAAATGCTTGATTTCCTTGGTTCTCCAACATTACTCGAAATCTTTGTCACTTCCAAGTACTCCAATGATTCTAAATGTATCCAACTCAGCATCATAGTTTTTGAAGATCTATAGCTATAACAATGAGAAAACAGTTTCTCTCAATCATTGTTATATAGTATCATAGTATTATTACACAACATCAAAGTTCAATTGTATCACAACTTTGACAACAATACTATGGTGATATGTATCACTCCCCCTTAGTCAATACTTCATCTCACAGTGAAAATCACCCCCCTTACATAATGATACGTAAACCATATGTATTTGTAGTGTGAACTACACATTAATTATCCCCCTTTTTGTCAACATAAATTGGCAAAGGTACGAAAACTAGTGGGATCCTCATGAAATTTTCATAGATACTTCATGACCAAAAGAGAACAACATACCAACTTGTTTCGATGATTTCACATAGTCGAAACTTAGTGTATTCATCAAGGAGTTTATAAAGATACAAGAAAACTCCTACAATATTCCACAGCCGTACTCCCCACAAAGATTTGGCAATTAAGCACAAGTTCAATTAAGAACTCTCCCCCGTAAAATGACATTCCCGAAAGAACAACAAGAGCGACATTACTCTTACAAGAAAAGAAGGATTTCTTTGGACATTAACAAATCACATGAAACATGAATTTGTATCCAAAAATCACAATTGAATTAACCACAAGGAAAATGATCAATTATATTGGCCATGCTCAACATAAGAGAACTTACGGAGCCGCACAGTACATACACAAAGATGTGGATCAGGGAAAGACCAATACTGTGGAATAATCAAAGATTCATTATATTTTTCATCACTATTTGCACAATGACATATAATAGACATAATCTTTGTAAAAAAAGTTCATCCTATCTTCCATCAATATTTGCATAATGACATAATAGGCTTAACTTTTGTAGTCAAAAGTTCATTCTATCTTTTATCAATATTTTCATACCGACATATAATAGAGTTAACTTTTGAACATATATGGGACGGCAAGGTTCACGGACGTAAACAACATATCCCATAACAATTTGCAATATATAAAATCATAAAGATTAATACTGCAAAAATCATCTTCCAAATAACTTATGATTTAAATAAATAAATCTAAAAACATTGCAAGATGAAAGCGTTGGAAATAGCTATGTGTACTCACAATAATGGTTATTCCAAACCCTAGTTATCCTTCATAAAAAAACACAAGAATAAATTCTCATAAGAAGTTTCCTAGACATTTATTGAAAATAAACAACTCCCATGAAACATTTCACTTACTTTGAATACTCTTCTCATATTCTCTATATTTGTCAAGCTCATTTTCGATTAAATCAATACTGGACTCAACGTTATCCATCTTTTCTTCAAGTCTTTTGGAAGAAGATTCAAGTTCACTCTTCAGGGCACTTACTTGTTCCAAGACGAGATTCATGGTTAAAGAGAGCTTATCAAAAGGAGAGATAGAGGGATTCCCTTCAAGGGAGGAATCACGTTTGTCAGAGCACATCTCACTATCAGAAGAATCAAAATGAATCTTCTTAGAAGGAAAAAGAACAGTCCAAACATCACTTTCTTTGATTGAAAGGATTGATGGGGACATGATAGAAAGGATAAATGAAATGCTCTCACTTAGGAGAAATCTTCATCTTAAAAAGAAGGAAGATATGGGATAAATTTCCGAAAAGACTTTTGACCAAAACCCTAACATAATTTGGTTATCCCCATGAAAAGGTCTTACTAGGAAAAGTCGTTTTAAGTATAAAAACTGTTCTTGAATCAATAAACAAAAAGAGCCACAAAAAAAGAAACAAAACAAACTAGAGAATCAACAAAAATATTTCACCACAACCCTCTTGAAGATTATGGTTCTTGTCCAAGAGTGAAAATAACAAGAACCATCTTAAACCTTATTACATATTGTAATTTCTCCAATCCAAGGTAGGACTGGGTGGTTTCTTATGAGGGGAAGAAGTATTGTTATTCCTTGTTTCTGTTGTGTCTTCATGGGAGAAGAGTCATGTGCATCATTCTTTCTTTTAAGCACAGTTTTGAATAACTTGTTTTTTGATTTTCGTAAACTATGAATGACTTTGGAAATCTCTTTTGAAAGAGATGAAGGTTTCTTAGGAGATTTCCTTTTCATCTTCTGAAACCAAGGTTTAACTGATGAGAGGTTTTCTTGATACCTTGTGCACATTGTATCTAGATGATCCTGATTTCTACACAAGAGAACCAAACCATTTGGTATGTCTTTGTATTTTTCTATATCATCAGGGTGATTTGAGAATGATATAGATTCATGAGTAGCTTGCTGATAATGCCCAGAAGAGTTAATCGAGGAGGTTCGATGTATCTTAGCAGGATCATAATTGCGAGAGGAAATTATTTCTTGTGTTAAAATAAGCAGTTGACATTCCAGATTATCAATCCTTTTAATTAAGGCTTCTTTTTTCCAGTTGAAACTCTTCTAGAGAAGTAAGATTGTATATTGTGGAATAATCAGGACTGTTAGGAGGACAAGTGTGATTATCAGCAAGGAAGTTAAGAGAACCTTCACAGATATTTTCCTCAGGATAGTAGTCAAGGGTATCCATCCATGCTTTACTTAACTCACTAAACTTCTCATCAGAACATTTGGAAGTATCATGGACACTTCTATAGCACTTGGAACAAGTTTCATCAACATAGTTTTTCTGAACTATTATATCCATTTTATTGATTGAATGTTCTTTATTTTGAGACTTTCTTTTACTCTGTCTGGGAGTCTTATTTAATTGTTGTATAAACATTCAAAGAGTAGAATGAAAGCAATTCTCATCTCTTTTATCAATCAAATTAGGACTTCAAGACTTTTTATCAAATGTAGCAACAGAGTTGACTAGCAAGTGACGTTTTTATCTTTGACATAGTTCAAGATCGAAAATATTTAGCTTTCCAACAAGAGTATTTCTGGAAAGAGTATTTCTGGAAAGAGTATCAAGGTTATTTCCCTCAGCGATGGCATGCTTCTTAGAATCGTATATAGATGGCAGCGATCTGAGAATTTTCATTACAATGTCCTTTTCAGGAATATACTTACCCAATGCATTAACAATTTCAGAAACTTTGATTAAACTCATCAAAGGAATCTTCATCTTCCATACGAAGGTTTTCCCAATCAGAATCTAGGTTTTGAAGCCTAGCTTCTTTTTCACAAGTATTCCCTTCAAATACGGTTTCTAAGATATCCCAAGCATCTTTAGACTTTGTGCAAGTAGTCACATGATGCTGGAAAAATGGGGTAATGGCATGGATGATAGCATTTAACCCGTCAGAATTTTTCTTTGCAGCAAGAACTTCTAAAGGATAATACTCACCAATATCCTTTGGAGTAGTTACACCATTCACTGTAACTAAGGGAGAATCATAGACATTAACAACCCTAACCCATGATTGAAAATCACGTGCTTGAAGAAAGGCACGCATAGCAAATTTCCACCATAAGTAATTTGTAATTTGATCCATTTTATGGCCGTTACAAAATGAACAGGCATCGTTTTCCAAAAATAACAAGAGAGAGCCGTTACGAATTTTTTTATAGGCCACACCTGGTCAGTATTTTCTAACCATCCATCTACACTGTATATACCTATACTAATATCTCTACCCTTCATATGTTTCTCGAGATGCACTTTCAAACATAAAACCCTAGATAATATTCCCTTCATCTTTTATTTCTTTTCTATCCTATCATTCGCCGCATCGTCTCAAGACTCTCAACCTCTTCCTCTCTTGCTTTCTCTCAATCTCTACCAAAATCTGGGAGGAACTTCGTAGGAGTGATTGACTACTTTAAGAAGCATGTCGAGAATCCTATGAGATGGTTGTTCCAATGTTAGCCTACCTTGTTCTATCTTATCCTAGTTTTTTTTCCTTCGATTTTCTGTGATCTCATTCTTTGTTTTGGTTTCTTTATCAAAGTATTTCTGTTTTGTATCTATGTTAGTGATTTGTAGTTTTTGAGATTATGTAGCGATTTAGGGTTTTAATTTAGGGGTTTTGTTTCTTTGATTCATGTCATGAATCGGCTACGTTTGTTAAAACCCTAATGATTTAACCATCATACATAATATGATAGATTTTCGGTATTTTTATGATGATTTTGTAGAAGCAAGTGTTGGGGTTTTTGTTTAACTTTTTTTGATTTTATGTCAAATTGTTTATCTTCTCGGCTTGGTTACCGCTTCATGTTAATCTTGATAACTAGTTTGATAAATGATCAATTTCATTTTTCTTATCGTAAGGGCTCTAGAGTAAACAATGAGTCGAGAATTAAGAATTCATGGAGCCGGGAATGATACAAATTCATTCTTGAGCTAAGAATTCATAGAGAAAGAGTCCAAACGGTCGCGGTAGATGTGGATGAGCAACCTCGGTTCCGTGGCTAATTTGGTGGTATTGTCCGTTCATCCGCAGAAACAATAGGTCAAACTCCTAATCTAGCAAATGTAATGGATGATCCGGAACAATGTGGTAACATATTATGAACGGAGCCTCGGTTAAAATTTTGACAGAGTCATGCCAATCTCTCAGTATTGTTGTGCTAGTCGCAAGAGAATGGTGCTAATGGTTAGATGAGAAACGGTGTCATGATGAGCTACAGGTATTAGCAATGGTCATAATGGGTAATGAAGTCGTCTTAAATTTTTGAGTTTGATTTTTAAAGCTCATTATGAAGATGGGTGACAGACAAAGATTCTATGACTAGAAGGTCTTGCCCATGAAGTCCTCAAAGGTAAATGGTTCACTTTCATGCAATGAAATATTTCATGCAATCAAAGGTCCCCTTTAACAAGTTTTTTTGTTGTCTAAGATGAATTGTTATGTAAATTAGTATCAATTGTATGCCAAATTTGTATTGAATGGTTTGTAGGTTATGTGGAACATACATTTTGTGAAGGGATTGATTATGCAACCACACTAGGTGAATGAACGAAGAAAACCATGCTTTTCTCAGAATTATTCATTTTGAATGTTGTTGCTTTTATCGGGTGGGGTGTTTCTCGGTTCGTGGTGTCCAAGTTGCGGGCGAAGAGCGTCTTGTCGATTTACGGTAGCTTAGGATATTTGACAAACTCCAATGTAAACATGGTAATTCAAGATGAATTGAGATATTTTTAGTATGATAACTGATGGTTTGTAGTTTCCGAGTTCCCTATATGGGTCATGGAATTACAACATTAATGGAGTGAAACATAACACTAATCGGCGAATCAATCGGGTGACAAAAATATAAGTCAACATCATACTTACTATATACCTTGATTGACACTTTACATGTTTACTTTTCATTGAGGTCTTGGTAAGTACTAATAGCCTTTGCTTTGCCTCATCTAATTCACATCTCTTGATTGCACCTTGGCTTATGGACTATCTATGAACCGAATTTTGCTTTTCAATATCAGACCGAACTTGATATTTAGAAGAATTTTTGAAATAATTCTTGGAAAGTTATATGAATTGAATGATCTTTTTGATCACAAACCTTTGATTGAAAGTTATATGAATTGAATGAATGTGATGGAATGAAAAGGGTAGCAAATTCGGCATGTCAATCATTTTGATTCAATCAACAACCCAAAGGTTTTTACAACAAATTTCAGAACGCAATACCCGATTTACAAAATTCATGAACTCTCGGTCACCATTACTGAGTCGCAAACCAAAATTAACGCCGTTACAAAAAAATGTAACACTCCACTTTTGCAACGAAGAGCCATTTTTTAAGAATCTATTGTTCTGTTACAATAAATTTGGTGTAGTGGTGGTACGTTTATAGATATCAATCCATATTCGAATACAAACACGGACTTATGAGGTCTTAAATGTATTTTCCTACTCCGATACCAATAAAAAGAAAACCACACCCAATATTTCTGCCTTCAATCAATAGACAAATCTCATATAACTTCAAGAGAATCAACTGACAAATAATCAATAAAAAATATATCAAAGAGTTTATATCTCAATTCCTAATTCAATTCGTAATCAAAAATAAATTTTGCGATCCCGATTGAATAAGAGAAATAAATTGGACGGTATCACAAACCAATATCCAAGTGTCAATCAATTCAATCAACAAACCCAAAGGTCGATTAAGGCGATTGAACTTAACGCAAACTTGTGATATTTCTATTATATAACAAAATATAATGCGGAAAAGAAATAACATAGACACCAGAAATTTTGTTAACGAGGAAACCGCAAATGCAGAAAAATCCTGAGACCTAGTCAAGCTTTGAACACCACACTATATTAAGCCGCTACATACACTAGCCTACTACCAATGAACTTCAGTCTGGAATGTAGTTGAGCCCTAATCAATCTCACACTGATCAAGGTACAGTTGCGCTCCTTACGTCTCTGAACCCCAGTAGGATTCTACGCACTTGATTCCCTTAGATGATCCCACCCACAACCAAGAGTTGCTACGACCCAAAGTCGAAGACTTGATAAACAAATCTATCTCACACAGAAAAGTCTATCGAATATATAAATTTGTCTCCCACAGAAATACCTATGAGTTTTGTTCCGTCTTTTGATAAATCAAGGTGCACATGAACCAATTGATAAACCGAACTTATATTCCCGAAGAACAACCTAGTATTATCAATCACCTCACAATAATCTTAATCGTAAGGAAGCGATACAAGATATTGTGGAATCACAAACGATGAGATGAAGATGTTTGTGACTACTTTTAATCTTACCTATCGGAGATAAATCTCAAGCAAATCTTAGCAAAGATAATACTCAATCACGATAGTAGAAGTAAGATCAGAACACGCCACTACAGATAAAATAGTTGGGCATGGCTTCACAATCCCAATGAAGTCTTTAAGTCGTTAACCTACATGGTTTCGTGAAAAACCTAAGGTTAATGGAGAATCGACTCTAGTCACAACTAGTATCACACATAAGGTGTGGGGATTAGGTTTCCCAGTTGCTAGAGTTCTCCCTTATATAGTTTTCAAATCGGGGTTTGGAATCTAAGTTACCTTGGTAACAAAGCATTCAATATTCACCATTAGATGAAACCTGATTAGACTCAAGCTAATATCTTTCAACCGTTAGATCCAACTTAGCTTGTTATACACAAATGAAATGTACCTTCATTTAGGTTTGAGTAACCGTACCTAAACGTGTACACTAGGTTGGCTCAATAAAGAGTTAACCGAGGTTAGCTCAATGAACACTCTCATATCAACCTTATTCATCTTAACCACAACTAGTTCAAATGACTCAAATGAAACTAGTTATGGAGTTGTTCAATTGCTATATTCTCATAGAAGTATACAAGAACACAATTGAAGCAAAATTGGTTTGGTTCACTCGAATCAATTCATGAAAATTATAGCCACGGTTTGCAAAGAATGCATTCCTTATTATATAAATGTATTAGTTCATGAACAAAGCGCTTTTAGAACTTTAACCACTCAAGTATGCAAACGTGTACGCATACTTAGGTAGTTATTCTGAGTTTGGGTTCGCCAGTATGCAAACGGGTACGAATACTTCCGAACACAACTTAAATTCCCGACCCAAACCCTTCACCAAAGACGCGTACGGGTATGTTTACTTGGCACTGAATTTCACAACTAATGTGCATGCATACGGGTATGCATACTATAGTTCCTAATCATGGATCACATACATGCAAGAATGCATATTATGTTCATAATCCAAAGATGGTTAAGTGTTCTAAACTCTATTTCAATCATTGAAACTTTCTTAGAGGATCACAATAGTTGTTTTCACGACAAAGCAATTTTCAAGTTATTGAAATAATCATAACGAAACATTCCAAGTCTACACCAAATGATTGTATCACACAAACCATGTAAGATGTTACTCGCGATTTTTACATGATCATATTATGACTTTCACAAGAATATAAGATGAACTTGGTTGAAGCGAAATCTTACTAACACATATTTCGAGAAATATGTAAGCGAGTTAAACTCAACTCGAAATCTCAAATGTGCATAATCGAATATTATATAGTAATACGACTTTTGTCTCAATATATGAGATAAAGTAGAAATAAACTTTCCAAGTGATAGATGAGGTCTAGTCTCCACATACCTTTTGTTGATGAAGTTCCACAAGCTCTCCTTAGTAGTTCTTAGTCTTCAATTGATGAACACCGTGAAGTCTAATGCTCAACTATACAATCTATCCTAGTCCGAGACATCACTATAAGTAGACTAGAAATCAAGACTTATAGTTTTGATCACTAACATTGACAACAAGCTTGAGATAGAAACGCTTGCAAGTTCGACCGAGCAAAGGCTCTAACAAGTCCTCCCTCGTGGAGTTACAAGAATAGTTTCCGCATTCCTTGATGCTCGGCATTGTGGGATTGGGTCATGACTTAGGTCGCCTCTGCTCCTGATAAGCATCATAAGATTGTATTGCTATAACTTTCTTCAATAGAGCACGTTTTCATTTATGAAGAATCGGGATGCCTTCCTTTGAATCTTTATGTCGTCTGCCTTTCACTAGGCAGTTTTCCATGTTTGAAGTAGTCGATATACGGTTGTCTCCATTCGATGCCTTCAAATGAACAGACTTCTGCAGGCTGTTATGCCGACATGTTTGGCCAATATACTCCCAGTATTTGTAGCTTTATATAGAGATAAACATTGCCTGACTGACCTAAAAAAAAAATCTGTAGTACTCTTTCAGTTTCCTTCTTGTTTAAGCATCTTGCCAGGGATCCTCCTGCGGCACGATAGTACAAAGCTCCTTGTATTACCATGAACTGCTCAGGACTTTAGCTGGCATAACCCGATCATCATCCATTTTTTTAGGTCTTCAATGTACACCTTTCACCAGTCGTCCGCTTCGTCGAAGGCTATAGGTTCTCTTTCCAAGTGATGGTAGTTCCTTTATTCTTATTGTCATTGTACCCTCGTCTTCACCATTAATCTGCATTTTACTCACCAAGGTAGCCAGAGCGTCCGTGTCTATTCCCACTCCTACCCGTGTGTTCTAGAGTCAATTTTGTTTTTTTTGTGGATCAAGCTTTGTGCTTCGCCCTCTGTAGGGTGTTAGATGCGCCTCTTTCATGTGGAAGTCGACGTTTACTTGATTCGTCACTAACTTAGGGTTGCCTTTATCTCCACGCTTCCTGTGTCGAGATCTTTGCCAATCTAAGGCCTAGATTCAGTGCCTTGTATTCAGCAACGTTATTACTGTACGAGAAATCCAGTTTGAACGAGTATGACAACAGATCGCCTTGCGGGGCTTCGAATACCACTCTGACTCCTCCTACATTTCCATAAGACGATCCATCAAAGAGCATGGTCCAAAGCTTATCAATTTCTGCGACTGCCACCTCTCCAGGTATGTATTTATGTACCTCGTCGTCTCCTTCTCCTAGGAACATTACCAAGAGATTAGCTATTTCCCTATCCACGACTCCCTTCTGGTCGTTGATACTTGAGCTCGAACTCATATAGTTTCAGTAACCAATGCGCGGTCCTCCCCGTCAAGACAGGCTTGGAAGCCAAGTATGTTGTTGGGTTTGTCGTGGCTATCACGATCGTCTCGTGTGTTAGCAAGTAAGGGAGTAGCTTTTGTGAGGCGTATATGAGAGCTAGACATGCTTGTTCGACGTGCGGATATATGAGTACTACGTCACGTAAAACTCGGCTTACATAATAGATAGGTGATAACTGGTCGCCCCCCATATCCAGTGACAGTACGGCCCCGATTGCTAAGTTGGTGGACGTCGTGTATAAATATAATATGACTCCTTTGATAGGTGGTCTTAATACTTGTGGGCTAACAAAGCACTGTTTGAGTTTTTGGAACGCCGCGCATTGTATCCTCCCCATGTGAACACGACGTTTTTCCTTAGTAACGGCAAAAATACGGATAACAGTTGAGCGAGCCATGGTACCGAACGACGTATGTACGATATCCTTCCGATAAATGCCTGCAATTCTTTGGTGTTCGCTGGGCAGGCCATAGTTGTAATGGCGTCCACTTTATCCGGGTCTACTTGGATCCCTTCGTTGGTTACTACGAATCCTAAAAACTTCCCCGATGTTACCCCAAAAGCGCATTTGAGTGGATTCATTCTAAGTTGGAACTTTCTGCACCTCTCAAAGACAATTTTCATGTGCGAGATGTGGTCCTCGGGGTCCTGTGACTTCACTATGATGTCGTCAACGTACACTTCTACTGTTTGATGCAGCAGGTCGTGAAATATGGATGTCATGGCGCGTCATGGCGCCTACATTGACGGTCATTAAGACATAATAGTGGCGCCTGGGAAGGCCGTATTCATTCTCCGTTCTCGATTGTATCCGAATAATCGGCATTCGGTGTGCCGGTTGACGACATAATAGAAGTTTTCCATTCTTTATCCTGCACGATGTTCGCAGTGGAAGGCCATCAACAAGCGCTATCTCTTCTTTTATGCTAGTGGTCGTAACTCTTGAAATTCTACCGCGGGCTTCCGGCTTGAACTAGGGTGATACACGATTATGGCGACGTATCCGCCGAAAAATCCATGAAGGATAATCGCTTCCTTCTCTTTCTCTCGCCCAGCATTCTTTCCAATCGCGATGGACCGCTTGTCCTCTTCCCCGATGTTGATTAGACTTTTTTCCGCTAATAGAAGTTCAAATTCAATACTTGGTTAGAAAAAAAGTCGATTTGGAATTTAAGAATTACAAACTAAAAGGAAACTTAACTTACCGTGATTAGACTTTTTAAATAGAAGTTCAAATTCAATACTAAGTTTTTTTCCTCCATATTAATACATAAAGGAAAAGAAAACATATATTTTCTACGAAAATAAAAAGGAAAAAATAAATAAAATGCGCACATATTTTCTTTCTTTTCTCCACTTATTTAATGTATTCGGCGGCCCCACACCAAATCAAAAATGCATCGCCACGGGAGGGGATGAGGCCCCGCGCCCACCAAATAAAAGATGCATCATCACGGGGCAGGGCGAAGCACCGCGCACACCAAATGCGCGAAACATAGCACGGGCACAAATCTACTGCCATTTATTTGTGCTTCTGGATATGCAGTTATCGCTAATTTTTGTTTTGGTAAGATCCATTGGGTTGCTAAATATGTAAGTTTTGTACAGCTTTGGGCAGCTAAAAGAGGTGCAACTTTGACTGATTTTCTTTAACTTGTAAGGTGCTCCAGTTTTTATTTTTATTTTTATTGGTTCTTCTTTTGCTGCCTCTTTTGTGGGTGGCTCCAAAATTGTAAAATTTTAGGTTCCTTTTATGAATTTATTGAATAATGATTCTCTTAAAGATGATGATGAAAATACTGCTGATTGAAAGAGATTAGGGGTGAGCATTTTATCCGTAATCCGTGGATTTAACCGGGACTAATCATATTTGTGCGATGGATGCCCGGATCGTTCGCTAATGGGTTGGACGCGGATGGGATTTCTGAAATCCAACGGATTACGATTGGACCCGGATGCAATCTTGAAAATCCGTTGGACATGCATCCATATCCGTTAGATCAGGGGTATTTATATAGTTTCTAGAAAATATATGGATAGTTTTAGAATTTTTAGGTGTTTGCTTGCACAATTTATAAGAGCTGATACCAACATTACTAGGGGCTGATACCATCTCAAGATCTTAAGCGATCCTGGTCGTTGGATCAGCTAAATGGTATCAGCCGTATTTGAACGCCGGTATCACCCTTATAAATCAGCTTTGCTTGTAGTGTTGTCCATGACACTTCTATATTTATATACGTATATAAAATGTTTACATTATATATAAGCTTTATTTTTTGAAATCCGTAATGTATTGAATTGGATGCGGATGAGGTGAAAAACCGGTCCATGCGATGCTCACCGCTAAAAGAGTCTTAGAATAGTGGTACAAATACGCCAGGAAAAGGAAGAGACAGTAAACTAAAAAGAATGTGCATTTTTGGAAGAAAAAAACTGTCGTCAACAGCAGGGTTCGAACCTGCGCGGGCGAAGCCCAACAGATTTCAAGTCTGTCTCCTTAACCACTCGGACATATTGACGTGATGGTGATGATTTCTTACAGCTAATATTTATTGATGTCTCCTTTGTCACATAAAAATTCTCAAAATGGTCAGATGGTTGTTTGTTTTTTGCTTCTCTTATTTGATTTAAGGTGAGAATTCTAGATTTGTTGGTTCGTTGTCACTGGTTGCTTCTAAATGGCCTAGATTTTTGCCTACTTTTGTAGTTTTGTTTAAGGTGAATCCAAGCCAATCGTATTCCTGTACTACTTTTAACTGGCCAGCTGAAATAAGTGTTTTACCGTCATTTATTTGTAGTATAATGACGCTATCATCTCTCAATTAGATGATATGAACAACAAAGTGTTGGACCGACAATGCCGCAATTCATTGGGATGCCTCACGTGCCCTTCCATACTCTAAAGGGATCTAGAACATACCGTAGTTCAACCTCGAAGGCACATCAACTTAAGCCGACTCGTTTGCAAGGCCGTGGCCAAGAAATAATGGTAATGGCCTAGTTTGTATAGGTCGTTCCGCCAAAATGCACAAAGGTTGCGCATCACCGAGTCCGCGACATGGCATAGTGATGCCTACATCAAATTCCCTATTTGCAAGGCTATGCGGCTATAAATGAGGCTTACGCATCATTTATACTCTTTCTGGATAAGTCATGAAGCTTACTTGGTGCATAGTCTGCATATGCACTTCAACCAACTACCCTTCCCTATATATGTTTAGTTGACATTTTTACAACTTTGGTAAGGGGAGAGGATTGACATGATCGGCTTCATTATTCATGGCTGTGCCATGTATTTATGAATAACAGCAATGATTGCGGAGGTTTACTTCAAGTGTTGCAGACAAGGGGATTACATTCCTTCCGCCGGCTCGCTCCGGCGTGTTGCGGGAATGGTTGCGCAAACAGATTATCGCTGCATACTTGCATAATGCTTGTGCAACACTCATTCTCATTATGTGCATAATCTTGCCCGCTCGGCATGATGCACAATAGTTGTGCGATATTTGAGTTTTGAACGCCGCGCATTGTATCCCTCCCCATGTGAACACGACGTTTTTCCTTAGTAACGGCAAAAATACGGATAGCATTGAGCGAGCCCCGATACGAAACGAGCGTATGTACGATATCATCCCGATAAATGCCTCAAATTCTTTGGTGTTCGGCCGTATTATAGTTGTGATGGCGTCCACTTTATCCGGTCTGCTTGATCCCTTCACTAATTGGTTACTACGAATCCTAAAACTTCCCGATGTTACTCCAAAAGCGCATTTTGAGTGGATTCATTCTAAGTTGGAACTTTCTGCACCTCTCAAGACAATTTTCATGTGCGAGTGTGTGGTCCCTCGGGGACTGTGACTTCACTACGATGTCGTCGACGTACACTTTTACTGTTTGATGCAAAGAGTCGTCAGAAATATGGATGTCATGGGCGTGTTGATAGGTGGCGCCCTATATTCTTTAAGCCGAATGACATTACGACATAATAGAAGTTCCATACGGGGTTTGGAAGGCCGTATTCATTGCATTGCCCATGACATCCGTATCCCGATTGTATCCGCCTGAAACAATCCATGAAGGATAATCGCTTCACCTACACGTCATGTCGATGTTGGACAAGAAGAAATCGTCCTAGGGGCACGCTTCTGGTTAGATCCATAGTCCATGCAAAGCATCTGATTTTCCATTCTTCTTTATCACGGCATGATGTTTGCCAACCGGGTTAAGTGTTGGATAGGCTTGATGAATTTAGCTATCAAATGGCGCTCATCTCTTCTTTTATGGCTAGGGTCGTAACTCTTGGGAATTCACGGCTCCTTTGCTTTATTGGCTTGAACTAGGGTGATACACTTAGATTATGGCGACGAGGCTGCTGTCCAGTCCCGGCATTTCGTCATAGTCGAAGGAAAAGACGTCCTTGTATTCCCCTGAAAGGTTCAGATTGATGCTTTCCTTCTTATCTGCCCCCGTTCTTTCCAATCATGATGGGACCGTTTGTCCTCTTCAGTTCGATGTTGATTTCTCCAAATTGTCCATGGTGAGGTCCTCAGGTGTCCGCTCTCGATATTGGATGTGTTACTTCCACGCGTCAAGGCTTCGAAGGTCCCGCCCGGCAACGTGATTGGTTAGAAAAAAGAGGAAAAAAACAAAAATTCGATTTGGAATTTAAGAATTACAAACTCAAAAAGAAAAAACTTAACTTACCGTGATTAGACTTTTTTAATAGAAGTTCAAATTCAATACGGAAGTCGCAGTACCTACCATATCAGGGTTTTTTTTCCTTATTAATACATAAAGGAAAAGAAAACATATTTTCTCACGAAAATAAAAGGAAAAAAATAAATAAAATGCGACATATTTTCTTTCTTTTCTCCACTTATTTAATGTATTCGGCCTCACACCAATTCAAAATGCATCGCACGGGAGGATGAGGCCCCGCGCCCACCAAATAAAATATGCATCATCACGGGCAGGGGTGAGCACGCGCACACCAAATGTGCGAAACATAGCACGGGCACAAATCTACTGCCATTTATTTGTGTTTGGATATGCAGCTATCGCTAATTTTTGTTTTGGTAAGATCCATTGTGTTGCTAAATATGTAAAGTTTTGTACAGCTTTGGGCAGCTAAAAGAGGTGCAGCTTTGACTGATTTTCTTTTAACTTGTAAGGTGCTCCAGTTTTGCTTTTTTTTATTGCTTCTTCTTTGCTGCCTCTTTTGGTGGCTCCAAAGTTGTAAAATTTTAGGTTCCTTTATGAATTTATTGAATAATGATTCTCTTAAAGATGATGATGAAAATATTCATTGAAAGAGAATAATTTAGGTGAAAAATTTCTTATCCAATCCATGGATTTAACCGGACCAACCGTATTTAATGCGATGGGATTTCTAAAATCCAAATTACTTGACAATCTTATGCACTTGAAATCCGTTGGACATCCATATCCGTTAGATCAAGGGTATTTATATAGTTTCTAGAAAATATATGGATAGCTTTAGAATTTTTAGGTGTTTGCTTGCACAATTTATAGAGAAAATTGGTCATTTGTCAAAAAAATTTAAAACACGATTCAAATGGACGACGAAAAAAAGATACTTTGAAATAGCAAGGATGGCTTGGATTCAACTCAAGCATACTTAAAAAAAATAGCAAGGATGAAAATCGGATGCATCCTGTGTAAAATAAAAATAAGAAAAAGTATTTGAAATGACCAGATGAAAATGGTTACATCCCGCCTATTTTTAAATTTTTTTCCATTTAAACAATTCTTTTTAATTTTGGCTATTTAAATAATGATCAAAACCTAAGTGTCTTTTCACCCAGAATTGTTGATTTTGGTCTTTTTGACCAATTTTGTGCAATTTATAAGGGTCGATACCAACATTACTAGGGGCCGATACCATCTCAAGATCTTAGCCGATCCTGGTTGTTGGATCGGCTAAATGGTATCAGCCCCCAGTAATGCTGGTATCATCCCTTATATATCAGCTTTGCTTTGGTGTTGTCCATGACACTTAGAGTAGCGGGAAATACGCCAGGAAAAGGAAGAGACAGTAAACTAAAAAGAATGTGCATTTTTGGGGAAAAAATGTCGTCAACAGCAGGGATCAACCTGCGCGGGCGAAGCCAACAGATTTCAAGTCTGTCTCCTTAACCACTCGGACATATTGACGTGATGATGATGATTTCTTACAGCTAATATTAATATTGATGTCTCCTTTTGTCACATAAAAATTCTCAAAATGGTCTGTACTACTTTTAACTGGGCCAGCTGAAATAAGTGTTTTACCCTCACGTACGGATGAAGTTGAACTCAGCTTTGTTTAAATTCGATTCAGGATGTTGTCATGGCACTTTCCTAAACTACTACTCTTTCCATATTTAAAGTCTCCTAGTTGTTTCCTTTAAGTTCATGTTTCTTTTATTTAGCTACAACTCTGAGCTATATAAGCCTATGCTGTTTGTTGAAAGATATCCCTTATCTCTCGGTTATTCTCGTTTCCATAGATGTATATCCTACACTTATTAGGTTGTATATTCCGTTATTCTGCTTTTTTTTCTAGGTATGTAATCCCGTATAAGAATTGTATGTACCAATCTATCTAACACACCTTCAATATACATAAACCTTCCAATATATCTCGTATCATGACTATCTTTGTTATGGCATCAGAGCTTAAAAGATCTAAAACCAAAGTTTCAACTGTGTTAAGTTATCGATCTTTTCGTTTTCTCCAGCTTGTGTTGAGGTATCCCTATCTATTCTTCAAGTTATCAGTTATCTTTGTTTTTCTGTCAAAACCCTAAATAATCTTGTGAGCCGATCTCTTTCTTTTATCACCTTTCATCATGTCTCGAGATGATGTATCACCTATCACTCATGAAACCTGGATGGATCCAACTATAGTCACCGGTTCTTTCTAATGAGAAGCTTTCTTAAAGGTAAAAACATGTGAAATATGTAGATGGAAAAAGAGAAGAAACCATCATCGATCGTCACTACCAGCAAGGATCCTAACAAGGACAAGGTGGAAGAAAAGGATCCCATGGAGGAATGGGAAATCAACAACAACAAAGTTCTTACTCCGGGACGGGAATACCAAATAATCACTTCCATCGAGATGCAACTGCCAATTTTGAGGAAGCCAAAGAAGCATGGGACTTTCTTGCAAAAAAGGTACACACACAAGTGAATCCTTTGCTTAGAGGTATAAGCTAGAGTTATGACATTGATTATTTGAAACAACAACTGGACAGCTAGCCAGTTTTCATCTTAAATGTCACTCATATGGAACCAAGATTAGCACTCATGGAACCTAAATGGACTAAAGATGCACAACTATGGGAAAAGTTTAGAGAAGAATCCCGATTGGTTCAACTTCCGATGGCGTTTGAGAGATGAGTTTGGAGTCAATAAGAGCCTCTATTCTACACCGATCTCCTCCCATCTGCAGGAGAATTTACCTTCTCTAGAACTCATCAAGAAGAGACCTGTAAAAGAATCAAGCCGATACTGCAAATGCTTTTACAGCTCCTTCAAATTTTAGTTCAAACTTTTTAACTCACAAAGGAGTTTCTCTACTTATCGTGATCTTTCTCGTGCATGGTGCCATAACTGCAAAAAGATGGGTCATATAGCCAAAAACCTGCACACCTGGCATCAAGTGCACGGTGACAAGTTTTTCTCATGGATCAACAACCCAAGCACAAAGCATCACCTCCACCAGGTACACCTCGGTGTCGATCATCAGTAAAGTTTTTTGGTCATACTTTTGGGAATTGTACTTCACCGTCAGTCTAGAAACATGAGAGACAAGAGAAGGTTTAATGGTGGAACAATGCATTACCCGCAGCTCAGGTTGTGTCAACACCCAGCACTTAACAAGGTCTAGAAACAGATGAGTCATGGTCAAATGCTCTGTCAACACAAACCAATCTAGGCTGACATACAAGAAATGCTTAAGCAAGCACTTTCTATCGTAACACTCCAACAACTAGCTGCTGCTTTTTTTTCAGTACTCCATGTATATCTACAACCGAATGGTTCTTAGACTCGGAGCCTCAAATCATATGACATATAATTCCTCTTTCTTGAGACCATGAGTCCTATTGTCACCAAAGATTCATACGGATGGTACTAAGTTATCTCTGTCACTCATATTGGGCAAAGTGAAAGTGTCAAACAAGATTTATGTTTCTAATGTTCTCATTGGTTCCTCATCTCAAGATGAATCTTATATCTATTGGTCGATTATGTGCACAAGGACTTAACATTTTCTTCACTTCTCTTGGTTGTGCTATACAGGATCCCCGATGGAAGCTCGTTGGGATAGTCAGAGTTGGCCGTCTATATTTGCTTGAGTTTCTCATTATTCCCCATCAACTCAAATATCCGTTGCTCTTTCGCATCTTTTTTTCATCATCCACTGATTCACTTTTTATCTCTTGGCACTCTAAATTAGGTCCGTTTCCTTTTCTCGTCTTTATTATATGGTCGGTAAAAAGATCTCATTGGCGTGTTCCTCTAGATAAAGAGCCACATTGTATTGCTTGTAAGTTGGGAAAACAATCAGACTGCCGTTTAATAAAAGTACTACGCTTTCTAAAAGTCCTTTGATCTCATTCATTCTCGACGTTTGGGGGAAAGCTCTTATTCCTACTAAGGGGGTCCTTTATATTATGTCATATTCATAGATGATTTTACTCGAGCATACATGGCTTTATCTCTGTCACTCTATGTCGACTTTCTTTATATACACCGAATTCTCTAAAATGATCAAGACTCAATTTGGCAAATCATTAAAGTTTTTAGGAGCAGATTAAGCGTGATCACATCTCCACTCCATTCAAAGAAACTCTCAAAGCAAAAGGAACACTTCTTCAATTATCATGCACAAACTCCTCAACAAAATGGTGTTGCGTAACGCAAAACATCGTCATATCATTGAAATCAAGCCGTACTCAACTTCTTTCTTATTCTCGTCTTCATCGATTTCCGGTTGAATCTGGTTCTTACCGCAGTCTATACCATCAATCGTAGTTCCTTCTAGTGTCATTGGGGGAATTTCACCATATGAGAAGTTATTTGATAGAAAACCAGTTATTCTCAATTACATGTCTTTAGTTCTACATGTTTTGTTTTCTTGATGAAAGAGAGCGTAGTAAACTCGTGAAAGAAATACCATGTGCATGTTCTTAGGTTATGGGGTAGAACAAAAGGTTTTAGATGTTATGATCCCGAGAGTCGAAATTGCGTATCTCTCGTCATGTCACATTCGGGATAACATACCATTTTGGTCCCTTCCTAGTGCTAAAACATCTTCCTTAGAGAGTTTTACATATACTTGATCCGCCTCGATGATACTCCCACCTCAAATCCCTCCTCTGAACTGATTTATTCTGACAATACTTCCTCCACCACTCCACTTCGTATGAGTCTAGAATGCTGCTGCGGTACTCTGCGGTCAATTCCAACGTATTTAACTTCAATGGGAATCACATTGCTGGCGTAAGAACATTGCCTGTTCGGGAAATCGGCGACTTCCACTAAAAGTATTGATTATGATTGTTCTTTAGCAACTATTTTGTCTATTCATGAGCCAAAGAATTACAGGGGGAGGTCAGCTGCAAGTCCTATGTGCAAACGTCTATGGGAGAAGAACCTGACAAGACATAAAGATGCAGGTACTGGGAAATGGTATATTTGCCTCGGGAAAACCCATTGTGGGTAGTGATGGGTTTAAAAGTTAAGACAAAACCGGATGGCACTTTAGATCGGCCAAGTCTCGTGTAGTTATCGGGGCTATACCAAGAATATGGTATTGACTATGAAGAGACATTCGCCCTGTTGCAAAAAATGACTAATGTCTTCAGGTGCTCTACTAGAGCGTGGCTTGACTAGACAATGGAATTTTCATCGATGGATGTCGAGAACGCGTTTCTCCATGGAGATCTTCAAGAGGAGGTCTATATGCAACCACCACCTCGGTTAGAACACTTGCCTCATCAGTTTGCAAACCGTAAAAAAGCTATATATGGTCTTAAACAAGCACCACGTGCTTGGTTTGAAGCCTCTCTGACTATTCTTCAATATGGCTTCAACTTGAGTCCATATGACTTCACCTATGTTTGTCGGAACAAAAGAATAATGGTGCTTCTCTTATTATACGTTGATGATATGGTCATACGAGAAATGATACGGAAAGGTATTTATTCTTGCTCTAAAATCTTACCTCAACTCATGTTTTCAAATGAAGGATCTTGGACATTTGGGGTATTTTCTTGGTATAGAAGTGGATAGATCATCTCATTGGTTTTGCTTCATATCTCGGGTTAAGTATGCGTCCCAAATTCTTCTCCGATCGATTAACTGATGAAGAAATTGCCGAGACCCCACTTGAGATGAATGTTAAAGCTTAATCACACAATGGAACAGCTTTGCCTAATCCTACATTGTATCGACAACTTGTTGGCAGTCTAAATTACTTGACTATCACTAGACTGGACATCACAGTCTCCGGTCCATGTGGGTGAGTCAATTCATGTCTCGCTCCACGACTTCTCATTTTGTCAGCCTTCGCATCCTTCGATATGTCAAGGGCACATCAGACAAGGACTCGCATTTTTCTTCTTCATCGATCTTCGCCTTCGTGCCTACACCGATTCTGATTGGCCGAGATGTTACGAATGATCAGTCACAACAGATATTGCTTGTTTACGAAAATCTCGATTTCTTGGCGTAGCAAGAAACAATGTGCAGTATCTCGCTCTAGTGCTTTAAAGGCCGAGTATCGAGCCATGGCACATACTACCGCTGAAATAACTGCTACGATGGCTTGGTGACATGGAGTTCGCCCACTAACCAACTCCGCCATCGCGGATAACAAAACAGTTCATATTTCCCATAATGATGTGTTCCATGAACGCATAAAGCATATGAGATAGATTGCCATTTCGTGCGCCATCACTTCAAAAGATAAAACCATCACACTTGCTTATGTTCAATTCTAACTACAACTTGTCATCTCTTTACAAAGTCTTTACCATCTCTCGTATGCAATTCTTAGCAAGCAATCTCAAGATGTGTCTTTGCACCATCTTATAGATGTGTCTTGCACCATCTTGAGGGGGTGTTGAAAGATATCCCATTCCCCACTTTTTTGTTTCCATGATGTATATCCTACACTTATTAGGTTGTATATTCTGTTATTCTGTTTCCTTTTTCTAGGTATGAATCCTGTATAAGAACCGTATGTACCAATCTATCTATCACACATTGAATATACAGAAAACCTTCCAATATATCTGTGTCATGACTATCTTTGTCATTGTTGAACTGCTTTCATTCCAATACAAGTTTGCAGTTTTGATAGGAATAATGTTTAACTTTAAAAAGTTAAAAGAGGAGCAAAGAGAAGCTAGTGAAATGCCAATGGGAGAGCGCACGTCAAGAAGCAAAGTCTAGGAGAATTGCGTCTTAATAAAGGTTTTACTCTCCTCCCTCCCTCCAACTGAGCATGCACATGAACCAATTTGTGGCTCTTCCATTTCATTAATTTATTTGTGAAATCTTTTTTTCTTGTAGATATCAAAAGCGAATTGAATCTTCCCGAACTAATAAAATATCATTCCCAATGGTAAGGATGAGCTGATGAACTTCGAGGTCAGCATTCGACCTGACGAAGGATACTACAGGTGTGTGATTTTGTTCTGCAAAATGCAGCTAACTACTATTGAGATTCTGAGATGAGTCGCATCCTTTGGAATATTTTTACGTTCTAGTGGCATGATTTTAATAAGTTTATTTTGATGTGAGACAGGAGTGGTAAGTTTGAGTTTACTTTCCAAGTCCCCTGCGTACCCTCATGAAGCACCAAAGGTCAAGTGCAGGACAAAGGTAGGCTTCTTTTCTGGTGCATTTAATCAGTTTACGTTGTGCTACTCTGTGCCTGTGCTTGACGAGAATTTCTTACTCGCAGGTTTACCATCCTAATATTGACCTGGAGGGAAATATCTGCCTCAATATCTTACGAAGACTGGAAACCTGTCCTCAACCTAAACACAGTCATTTATGGACTCAATTTTCTTTTACGGTATGTTTTTTCTATACTTTTGATGTTAACACCATTGTCTTTGAAGTTAAATGCTTGCCATTATACCATTGATCCTTTTAAACTGAAAATTTGCAAATAATTGCAGCATCCTAATCATGAGGATCCGTTACCATTGATCCTTTTAAACTGAAAATTTGCGAATAATTGCAGCATCCTAATCATGAGGATCCGTTAAATCACGACAGCAGCTGTATTGAGGATGACCCAAAAACCTTTGAGGCCAATGTGCGTAGAGCGATGACTGGAGGATCGCGGTGCATTTATTGATCTCAGATTCTCAATTGTCCTTGCCATGATATTTCCAATCCTTCAGGTTCCAAGGTTGTAAATTTAGTCCTTTGTGTCTTATCCTTTAAACACTTTCTGTGATCTATAGGATTGAGCATGATGTGAGGCCCCAATAGGAAAGTTTCTGTAACCGATTGTTTATGTGCATCTATCATGTGTCCCGTCTTTATTTTGTTGTGAAGAAAATGTAATGCCTTGCCAGTTTCCCAATAACTTCCTGTCATAAAAGAGGTCACTCATCATTGTGAGTCATTTAACCAAACACTTTAAATGCAAAATCCAAATGTTTTGTTCGAGACAATCCTTTAACATTTAATCAAAATGCTGAATGTAGAAGTAGGCAGTACCTCAACTGAAATTCATCTTCTTAAACAACAAAATGAAGTCTGAAATACTTATTCTGGATAACATCCCTAATACTTTATATGGCAAATGCCTTCCAACATCAGTTATCCAACCATCACCAAGCTTCTTAATTCTTCCGATTACACACTCATCATCCCTGACATACTCCCAAATTGAAATATGCTGTATAAGTTTTGGCAGATATCACATAAATATTGGTCATTCAAACAAACAAAGGCGAGAGAAATAGAGATGAAAAGAACGATTCCATTGATTAGCTATGAACATTGAAACCCAAAAGTGATTTCAAATCATAAAAACTAAAACCCCCAAAAAGCAGATCATTCAAATCCCAGATTTTCATTACATAGTAGACTGTACTCAGACAAGTTAAAGCCAGCAAACTAGATCATAATTAGGCAGCAGCTTTCCTGGGTGATTTTCCAGCAGGAGATTTAGGTGTAGTGGTTTCCTTGTCAAGACCCTTCTTTGGCAACAGAACAGAGTTGATGTTTGGAAGAACACCGCCGCTAGCAATAGTAACACCGGCGAGTAACTTTCCTAATTCTTCATCGTTCCTTACTGCTAATAGTACATGCCTTGGTATAATCCTTGATTTCTTGTTATCCCTAGCAGCATTTCCAGCCAATTCCAAAACCTAAATACGAAAAAAATACATTTAAAATCAAATTAAACAAAAACCCGGATCCAAAATCAGATATTAAGAAAAACCCAGATCTCGAATCGAAGAGTTTCAATCATAAATCTCAAAATCAGAAACTATGACTTGAAAACAAAAATTAGGGATTGAGTTTTGCTTTTTTACCTCGGCAGCTAGATACTCAAGAACGGCGGCGAGATAGACCGGAGCACCGGAACCAACACGTTGAGCATAACGACCTTTTCTTTAAGAAACGAGTGATTCTGCCAACTGGGAATTGTAATCCAGCTTTCGCTGATTTTGTTACTGCTTTCTTCCTGTCTCCACCTTTCCTTCCTCCCTTTCCAACCTTTCCTCCTTCCATTGTTAAACGAATTAAGCTTGTGAGAACTAAAAACTGAGTAAATAAATAAAAGCAGATTCTTTGAGAATGAATTGAGATTTGAATTCAAGTTGTGAATTTTTCTGGAGATGTATGGTGGTTATTTATACTGATATTACGAAATGAGACACGTCATCGATCCGTATGACTTCTGCTGTTTAGATTATAATCCGAGGGTTAGAAAATGATATGCTTAGCGATCCGTAGAGTTTGGTTTCGACCAATCAAAATTGTTCGGTGGAAACAGACACTCATCCGAGTTTATATCTGATGGTTAGAATCCTGTACATGTCATCGATCCGTATGATTTTTGGTTTTACATGTCATCGATCCGTATGAAGAACGGATTTGTTTTCTTTTCTAAAGATTAGAACGGATTTGTGTTTCTTTTCTAAAGATTATGAATTTTCCTTAAGTTTAGTTAAATGACAATTAAATCCTCACAAGAAGGGAGCAGTGCATCATACGTCGGCAAACACTATGCGTGAGGCTCTTCCATGTCTGAGTGGTACCTGTATTCAATGTTAGTTCGACAGAAAATCCACTGTGTCCATTATGTTCTCAAATGCCTTGATTCAGCATATATGAAAGTATTGTTAGTTACATGATTACAACTATGAGTTTGATTCCCACTGATCAATTTGAATCTATATTTTTGTTTTATGATCGTTGTGTTAATGTTCAAAAAAAAGTGCTTTCTACTCCTCAGGAAGCAAATATTATGTGTACTAATTGTCCGAGTGATGCACCTCTCACAAGGAATGGCACTCCAGCTACCATCTAGATTTGTATACAAAATTATCATGATGCTAGAAATTGTTGGAAGCGTTTCGATCAGAACTATTAGGTTGAATTATTATTTCCTATATTCCAAATTCTTATCAATTCTAAGTTTAGTATGTGTGTGACCCAAGAACTCTTGTAGGCTACGTATCCATAGCTATAAATAGCTAAACATTGAATTGTATTATTATCAGTAGATCAATAAAAATTCTCTACATTGAAGACTAAAGTTTGTGTTGTTATCAAGAGCAGGTGTGGTATTGAAAAGAATATATGGTATTGAAAAGAATGTAAAAAGTGCCCAAGGATCGTACCTGATTTATATCATAGGTTGTGTGTTGTTCAATCATAGTTGATAAATCCGACCTTGTTTGTTGGATAAGACTTGACTGACACTCGGATATTGGTCTTTGGTACCATCCGAGTTATTCTCATAACAATCAGGTTCACGAATTTCTATCTGTTTAATTGTGTTGAGAAAGAGATCAAGCTCTTTAATATCTTTCTTGAAACAGATTCATTAACTTGGTGTTATCGGAATTATATTGGAGTTTGATCCATACAGATTGCCAAACGAAATAGTTCGGTGTGGTTGTTGTACCCCCGCGTTTTCACATCCGTGTTTTCAAAAGGACACAACAAGGTTTTGTTAACGAGGAAACTACAATGTTGAAAAACCATGGGACCTAGTCTAGTTTTGAATACTCTCATAATTAAGCTGTTATACAAAGACTACTATCAATTTCGTATATTTGAGACCAAATAAATTACCCCTAGTTACCTAGTTTCCTCAGTATCCCTGCGCCTACAACCAATCTGTCCAAAGCATTCGAATCCTAAGACATAGTCCACTATCTTACGTTGCTTCATCTGCTGTGAAATTTCAAGCACTCAACTCCTTTGGATCGTCTTAGAAACAGTAAAGGAATAATATGTTTGGTAACCACTCTTTCAATCTCAAGAAGTAAATCAGAGATTTGTGTTGATTTCAACAAAGGCTCTTCCATTTAATTTAATAAACTTGTTTGTTGGGTAACATCTACCAAGATATAGATTATCGAAATAACCAGATCTAGGTATATAAATTATCAGATTCAGATACCAAAGAATACTACCAAATGATAGCTTGTCGATATACTATGACTAGTTAATCACTCGACTATCAAAGGTAAACAAGACCTAGTCGGATCTCATCCAATCAAGTTTGTGCATGAAGTTAAATCACAAAGATGCGCAACCAATAATAAATATTCTTGTCTTCAAATTTTTTCTTATGTACATGCACAACCAAACTTGATCCCTACTTATAATCGATCACGCACAAAATAGAGTTTGTTAACAATGGATGATCACAAGTCAACGTCAAATCTAAAGAAATTTTTTAACTACCGCTAGCTAATCCCCTGATCTAGTTTGAGTGACCTTAATTATGTCAGAAGAGAAGGTTCTCAAGAATAATCAAACTAGGTGCAATAAAGGTGTAATAACCGTTAGGATCAATCAAATCAATAATCAAAAACTAAAATAACAATGCAGAATCCAGTTTCCCACCAATGGTTCTAGATACTTCTGAAAAAGTGGGGGTCTAACAACCACACCTAATATTTCGTTTGGAAATCTCAGAGGACATACTCCAATATACTTTCAAGAGAATCAACTAGACAGTCAGGCTCAATCTTATAGGAAAGTATATCAAAGAGCAATATCTCTATTTCTCAATTCAATCTGCAATCAGCAAATAGGAATTTGCGAGCACGATTGCATATAAGATAAATAACTTGAACGCTACCAAAGACCAATGTTCAAGTGTCAATCAATTTATATCAACAACCAAAGGTCGAATTATCTAATTGATTGATCTTAACGCACAACCTGTGATATTTCAATTATATAACAAAATATGATTTCTTTCACTACGAAACAAGTTTGTAAGTCTACATCCTTAAACTAGTGTAATTAAACATAGTTTTCTAGGCATTAGATCAATCTTAAGTTCATTACACAATCTAGTAAGCAAGTTACAAGGATTATGTCTATGTCGCAACTAAGAAGTTCAAAAGTTAAACGTTATACTTCGTAATTCGTTATACCTAAGTTGTAAAACAACTTGTATATTCTTCCTTGACATTTTGATCATAATAAGATGAACAAGTCCGTAATACTAGAGTTTCATGTATATAACTTTGCATGTTATGTTTTCAATTTAAACGACTTGAAAGTACAAATATATAAATGGAAACAAGTTAAGTCTTGTATTATTTAAAATATCTTTCTTTTGTTTGATAAAATGCAACAAACAGTAAAAATTATAAAAATTATAAATCAAGAGAAGTGGACGATCATCATAGTTTTAAGCGAGATGAAAAGTTGTGCCAAGCAGGGATATTACATTGCAATCTTTTGCGATGGAAAGCTCGGTTTTCTTTATAATTAAAAAGAATGGACGTAAATTTGGTATTAGAATTCCACCACCTAAATGATTTAGAAGAGGATGTTCCAAATAGACACTAGATGGATGTTTCAACAAAGTCGTTATCATCCTGATCCTATAGGAATGTGGTCGAATGATACAGTTATAATGGTGCACAACACTACGACCATGTGGTTCAATTGAAACAAAGGTACTTGTTCTACTTCCGAGTTTTCACGTTAGGTTCACATGAAATTTCTTTGTTTCATGTTGAATTTAGTTATTTTTAGTTATTTACTTCTTGTATTCTAGATAGATGATGAAGCAAAAGCTACTATAGCAAGCTCTTGATGTTGGGTTCTTTGAACTTATGTTCTTTTTAACTTATTCTTCTTCTTCTTTTTCCAGTTTTTTTGACAGATAAGATTCTTAATATTTAGAACCCACAATTGGGGGATATGAAAACTAATTGGGGGATATAGCTACAAGACAAAATAGGAGTCCCAATAGCAATTCTTGGTCACCCCTTATGTAATTATTTTTTTAATTCCTAATTTACCCCTCACTAATTAGGTTTAGTGGTTAATAATAATTAGTAAAAATCATAAGTATTTGGGGGATAGATTAGTGTGTATTTTTATTTGTGTTTGGGTGAGAGTAGAAGGAGAGAAACTAATATTTGAGAGGAATTTCTTTTTTTGAAAATGGAAGATGATTGTGATGAGAGAATTACCGCTAATAAGAGGTTGAAAAATTGATTTTTTTTCTTTGAATCCACCATTGTTGCAGCTGAAAAAGCTTGGTGCCGGCATGATATTCAACCAAAAACCCATGCGGGCTATTGTTGGAAATGTTCATAAATTGTTTTACGATTTTTTTTCTGGTTTTGATCTCAGAATGTTGATTTTTTTCTGGTTTTGAACAGGTACCGGCATGGTAATATAGTTTTCGAGCATGCCGGTACATGTTCCGACATAGTATTTTCTTAAATTCTATGCCGGAACAGGATGAAAAGTATCCAGAATGTTGATTTTTTTTTTCACTTGACTACCGGCATTGATAGGAAATTCTCGAGCATGCCAAATATCATGTTCCGAGATATGGTCTTCATCAATGGTCTTCCAATTCCGTTTGAATTTTTTCCGTATTAATCAGGTCCACTTTAGGCATGGTCGGTTGATATGAAGACTATGCCGGTATCATGATACTGGCATGGTCTTCATCAATTCCGGCATGGTCATCATCACTTTCAGCATGATCTTCATCACTTCCGAATAAAAAAAAAATTGGTTTCCAAAGTGAGGAGAAGAGAATTTGATATAGAGTGAGGAGAGTTTAGAATTTGAAAGGGAATGAGAAATATTTGGGTTTCAAAGCTCCACCACTAAATAAGATTAATAAGAATTGGAGATGGAAATGGGGGATATGATTTTGTTTTTTGATTTTAAGTTTTTGATTTTTATTTTGTGGGAAGGGTATTTTAGTATTTTCGCCCCCAAAAGTCACCCCTTAGCACACACCATGGGTTGGGGGAAGTAATTCATATCCCCCAATTAGTTTCTATATCCCCCAATTGCGTGTTCAATATTTACAGGGGTTTACTTAATAAATAGCCCTATAAACTAGTATAACTTTTAAAACGAAAACTAACAACTTTCTGATAGTTCTAGTAAATTGGGTAAAACCTCGTAGAGTTATTCAGAGTGATCTAATGTCTTACAGAGATTTGAGGAATAACAAATTTTATAAAGAAATCTGCATGATAAATACAAATATGAAATTTATCATAGCTACTAACTCTAACTAAATTAAAAACAAATAAATTAAATCATCTTTCTTTTGTTAAACAAATGAATTTGATTAAATAAAGAACACTATTATTGTATATAAAGCATCTTTCTTTTGTTTAATAAAATGCAATATATAAACAGTAAAAAAAAATATAAACTTTTTGTTACACATTATACATAATATTTTTTTTTTAAAACAAAACAAAGATCTTACAGAGCATTGGTTGGTAGCCTATTGACAAACTGGGCATCAACACCTTTTTGAATAATAGTGTCTAATCTATGGAAGAGTGAACTACTTACCCTATAGTTGGCATCATGGCTGGCCAAGCAGTTCCTCAACCTTTTTAAAAGTATAATCATGTCTTCACACAATTCTCCTAAAGTGGTGAAAGCCAGTGCATGAAAACTATAACCGTGCGATGAACATTTATCCAAGTATTTGGTGTATTTGGGAGCGACAACGTCGGTTTTCATATCATGTAATTTATATGTATTTATGATATGGGTTTCATTGATCGCACATATATGAAATAAAATAAATAAAAACATTTTAAAGTGCTTGGAAGTCTTCCAAAATCTTAATATTTTGCAAGACTTTCATCAAGGAAAATATATACACAAAAGTCACTCAAAATCTTGAAAATATGTAAATTTACAAAGTTTTTGAATTTTTAAGTTTTCAATGAGTAATACATATTTGAAAATATGAGGAAGAATGGTCGAACTCTCTCCCTGCTTGGATATTGCAATGTATCCAAAGGGAATCTATCATTTCACGACATTCATATTCGATTCCATGAGTTTGGAACCGATAAATTCCATCAGCAGGAGTAGGAATAGCTCCAACTCCATCAAAATTTGCGCATGAAAAAGACTTCAAATAAGAACTCTTGCCAACCAGTGCATCACCAACAAAAGCAATTCTAACTGTATTCCTGTGATTTGAGACCAGGGATCAAACCAAAATCATATCAAATCAATGTCAAGAATTACATCAACCTATTTAATCAATTTCAACTAGCGATAACTTTACATCAACCTATTCAATCAATTTCACCTTTGCAGTTTGGTGAGGCTGCCTTTTTCTTCTTGCTTTGGTGTTGTATCCCAATAGGATCCTCACGGCTTCTTCAGTACTTCTTCTCCCTATCTATAATTTTTTTTTGTTGTATTGATCAAAAAAATAACTTTAACAAGAACTGTATAACAATGATAAAGTGAAAGATGAGAATTAACCCTAAATCGAACTTACGTTCCATCTTAAAAACAAGTGATAACTTTAACAACAATTATACAACAATGATAATCGTTATAGAGAATGAAAGATGAGAATTAATCCAAAATCCACTTATGCTGCCATGTTACGGAGGTGATTTCAACACTAAAACCCTCAAGATCGAGAACGAGATAGAAAGATAGATGAGCTCTAGGGAAAAGAAAGAGAAAGCAGCAGCCGATGTTGTTGCGTTTGATTTGGACCAGCGAATGTTTTAAATGTTTTATTCTCCAAGAAGTTTGAGTCGGTTTTTTCGCATTCATGTATCCTTCACCTAACTTGTATCAATTGCTGACCGTTTTTTCTCAAACAAAGTTTCCCAATACATGGATAAATAAGCTCTATTATTCCATTTTATATTGTAAGAAAAGATAATTCAGAAACCAAGTTAAAATGTTTCCTGCCAGAGACCATAAATGCCATCATCCGGTATAGCATTGTTCAACTGAGCAAATTACAACTTAGGCTTGGTCCCCTTCCAAACTAAAGGCCTCGTGACCAATTATAAGCGCAACCCCTAAGGTGTGGATTAATACAGTCAATCTCGGCCGAGATGATAGTTTTCTATTATTTTGATCGGAGACGTGCTCCTATTTTAAAAAATTGGTGGTGTTTACACTATTATGTGTGAAAAACACTTGATGCACATACCATATGTATAAAGTTCCAAAACGAAGTTTCGGTAGTTATTCCGAGATTCCACCGAGAACCTTTCCAGACAAAACTACGAAAACACAATTGTAGAGTTTAAGAAAACTAGCTTTTCTACTTCTATACCATCTCCTAGTATCTATTTTTATGTTATCAAATTTGTTCATATATTTAACTAATTTGTTCTCAAAACTCTTTTGATATATAATGATAAGAGGCAGAAGCAAAAGAATTGTTGATATCTAAAGCTTTAAGAAGAAAAACTTTACTTCTCCTAATTACAACAAGATGTCCTCTCTTCATCCTGTTTATATCTTAGGAATAATTCATATATTTGCGGAGAGTCAGATATTTATAGGTCTTTTTTCTACCATGATGAATTCTTCCCAAATTAAGAACTACTTTTTCTAACTGGGGGATATGAATTATTATTCCCATCTTTAGTTTTCTGCTAAGGGGTATTTTTCCTACGCGATGTTACTAAACTACCCTTTCAAAGCATAAAACTAAAACCTAAAATCCATATCTATATCCACTTTTATGTACAGGTTAAGTCTAGAGAAATCAAAATCAAACCCCAACAATAAGAAGAAGAGGAAATGGCTTCATTGAGAAGGTATGTGATACCTAATCTTATTTAAAGTGTTGTTGTTGTTTTAAAACTTCATTTGGGTTAGAATCATAAACTAAAACTTTTTCAGTTTCAGTTTCAATCCACTCCCGGCATTGTGCTCATGATGAATACGATGCTGATTTCTTATGCCGGCATTGTTTTAGTTTGAATATATACCTGTCGATTCCTTGTGCCGGCATTGTTTTTAGTTTGAGTACCATGTCGACATCTGGTGCAGGCATTGCTTTTAGGATGAATACTATGATGATATCTTGTGTCGGCATTCTTTTTAGTTTGAATATCATGCCGGAACCAACATAGCTCAGAAAGTCTGTCCCAAAACTTGTTTGTACCGTGCCGATTTTAGGAAAAAACTGACAGAAATCTGTCTTAAATAGTATAACTTCCGTCATGGTACCAATTGTGCCAATTTTGGTGTTTTAGATCACTTTTCTTCGCGTCGGTTGTTTTGCTTGTAAGTTCTTCATCCGAACTCGGAATGACCTCATTCTTTTTGCTTTCACTTTGTATTATCGTTCTCTTCAATATGGTATAAAGAACTCCTGGATTTGAATGAGTTGAATTTTCTATTTGGCTCTTCTTCTTCAATAGTACTTCACTTCCTTGCTCATATAGTTGTCTAGATTACATACACACGCCATAAAGAGTTCATAAAAAGTTGGGAAGGTACATTCAGAGATAACTGGTTATAAAAGTATGTTGTAATTCTTTTAGAAAACCCTGTAATTGTAATTTCACCTAGAAATATTTGGAGGATTCTTCCTTGTAGTTAGAGACACATATATATTTAAAATAAAAATTAGTTTAGAGTGCTTAAAGACTAGAATTTATAACTTTCACTTATAGAGATTAGTGTAAGAAACTTAGACTTCCCTATTTGATAGAACTTAAATTAACATAGTTGAACCTAGAGCTACAAATTTTAAATCTCAATTGTAGAAAACCATATAGGTTTGTGTTTTATTTCTTATTGCTTCGAACTCATTTAAAATGAGTTGATTTTCGTGCATTTGTAAGTATGAGCAGTACTTGCATTTAGATGAGAGATAGTATTTTCTTTAAGGTGCGGACTTTTGAAGACTAGAAGGATGGATCAATTTTCTAGGACGAAAATGAATAAGGTGGGGAGAATGTAAGGACCCTCATCAAGCTCGTCAACGCTATTAGACCAGTCAAGAGACGTTTTAGACGTCAATGACTCGATTAGTTAATATAAATATTAATTAATAGAAAATTAATCCAGAAACGAAACTAGTATTGTTAGAGCATGGCTCGGTTGAACCCACCAAGCGTTCGTATGTCAAGTTTGGTTGTCATATTTAGTGAATCAAAACTCATGTTAAGAGTCGCTTGATTATGTACTAGAGTCAACTTCGTATAGGTTATATTGAAAGTATTAGGATATGAGACATTGCAAGTATTGCGAAGACTTGAATATGTGAAGAAGCAAGGAGCTACAACGACAACAATCATCCTTCCACTTGAGGTTAATGATATTTGATTTGAACTGTTTCATTCCATAACGTATCTTTCAAGTCGTGCATATTGAAAACATAACTGCGAAGCATATATGAACTCTAGATAGACATAGTATTAAAGAATACAATACGAGGTTTATTGCTTAACCATTAAACTTTGTAGATAAGACATTGACATAATTGGCTGAATGCTACTGTGATTATGTATGAGTATAAGGTGAAGATTTCATTCTAGGAAACAATGTTCGACATCTGTTTTAAGGAAGTAAGTTCATAAACTTGTTTATGAATCGAAAAGGAAATTGCCAGGCGTTATTGGGATTGTTATTCATTGCATATCTTGTGAACATGCAATATGTGTGATTTAGTATAACCGCTCACGACTTGTTTGTGTTCTTGGTAAAACTATTCACAAAGGCCTGACTTATGTATTGGTATGACTTTTATTAGTGAAACCGATCTTAAGTAATCACCTGAGATGGTATGATCGAGTTTGTGATTTGTGTATGAACGACTCTGGTTAAAGGGGAACCGATCCTAGTAAGAGGTGCAACACATCATAAAGGGAATTGATCCTTGTATGAGGTACAACAAAGGGGAACCGATCCTATGAACATGTGCAACACGTTTTTAGGCAAAGGGGAACCAATCCTATGGACATGTGCAACACATACAAGTTAGATTCCATAAATATGTGGGGAACCGATCCTATGGACATGTGCAATAAGGGGGAACCGATCCTTTGAACATGTGCAATCGGCCACAAAAAGTCTCAATCAAATCCGAGCACGTTTTGTGTTTTTAACACACAAAAAATTATCCAAAAATATATTTTCGAATTTTCTATTATTCTAAAAATATTAGAGATACCGAAAATATATTTGATTAATGTGTAAGGATGTCGACACACTTTGAACACGTGCTATGAATGTTTATTTCTGTAATTGTTCAAAGATATTCCTTAACGGCTAAGGGAAGAGAATCACAGGATCGAAACATAAGTAAGTTAAGAATCTTTTAATTAAGGTTATTAATTTCATTTTGTAGGGAAATTCCAGAATTAGTAATGTGCATTTACTAATTATATTTTCCGAGAGATTTCGATCGTTATTTTTGGACAGAGCATTTCCAGGAATTATGGAAACCGAATTTGTGCTTTAATGAATATCTTGAGAATATTTTCGGTTTTGGAAATTCCTTGGTGTCCAAACTTCCTTGTCTATAAATACACGAAGTTTGCCTTTCTAGCAAACTAATCCTTCGTAACAACAGATTTACTCTTTTGTTGTTATTCTTAAGTGTAGCCGCCTATTCGGAGAGGAGAGTAACCTAATTAGGCGAAATCTATTACGGCCGCTCGATTTAAAGTCTTCTTTGGGATTGAGAAGCTCTAGCGCGACCCGTTGGTGGGAAACTAGATAATTGCGGTTTATCTTTGTTTTCGATTGATATGATTGACTAACGGTGGTTGAAATCTGATTCCACCTAGTTTGTTTATACTTGAGAATCTTCTCTTCTGATATAAGATTCTCTCAAACTAGTTCAGAGTTTTGACAGGGATCTTTAGATCATTGTTAGTTCTAAAGACGATCTTGTGATAATCCATTGTTACTGCACTCCGTTAAATGCGTGATTGATCACAAGAGATTCAAGTGATTGTGTCTTGGTTTTTATTAAAGATTTAAGAAGATTTGAAACAAAGAAGATATTGAAGATCTGACTTGGGTTTTATAATCTTTGGTGTACACAATACTTGTTTGGGTAAAAGAGGATCCAGTTAATAATCGGTTCCTTGTGGTAGATTGGATTGATAAATTGAGTAGATCGGCATCAATACGTTTCCTTGTGATTAAAGGTATTGATTGGCATAATCTTAAACGATTACCTTTGGGTGATTGAACATAAGATAGATCTAAGGACCTGACGAATGAGTTTATGTTAAGATAAACGGAAGAGCCTTTGTCCGACTCATATCACTTGGTTGAATAAAGTTGATACCAAACAGATTTGTTGTTCCTTTACTGTTTGGAATACGAACCAAAGGAATTGTTCCAAGTACGTGACTTATTTATAAGTTGGAGGCATGGGAATACAGACGAAATTAAGTGAACTATAGGGTTATTTACTTGGTCTCAACTATACGAAGTTAGGTGTAATTTTGTGTAGCGGCTTAATCCTGGGAGTATTCAATTCTGGACAAGGTCCCGGGATTTTTCTGCATTTGCGGTTTCCTCATTAATAAAATCTTGCTGTGTCATTTACTTTTATTTTCCGCATTATAATTGTCTTATTATAATTAAAGTAAATTACACAAACGTTAATTCCTATTTACTTGATAAGCAATCCTATTGTGTTTGGTTAAGTCCGAACCTTCGTATCAAGTAAACATACTTCGTTGTTGTATTGTCTCGATCTCGTATCCATAGACGATCACACAAAGTGTGAACCGATTAGTTGTATTGTCTCGACTCAGTCCATAGACAATCACTTTCGGAGAAAGAACTTATAGGTAGGAAAAGTTTTAGCTTGAGGTATATTTGGGTACCCTCGCCTTTTCAATTGGTATCAGAGCAGGCAAACACGAAAAGATCTAACAATGTGTGTTTGGTGTGATCCAACCTATAAGAATGAACTCGAGTTCTCATGAATCGACTTCAGTTAATGTACCGCCAAGATTTGACGGAACAAACTATCTATGGTGGAAATATTCTATGAGATATTTTCTTCAATCACGAGACTTTAATACTTGGCTATTAGTCGTCGATGGTTATACTCTTCCAAAGACAAAAAAATCAGAAACTGAGTTTAAACGCTTAGCAGAGTTTTCGAACGAAGAAAAGGCACTTACAAAGCAGAATTCAGATGGTTTGAATGCTATTATTCATGTTGTAAGTCAAGACCTACAACATCATGTGTCAACATGTCAAACTTCGAAAGAAGCTTGGGATAATCTTCAGATCGTATTAAAGAAGCTAGACTTCAAACCCTCACTTCCGAGTGGGAAAACCTTCAAATGGATGACAACGACACTTTTGAGGAGTTTCACATTAAACTCTCTGAGATAATTAATGCCTCTTTCTCGTTAGGAAAGACTATTTCTGAAAAGGTATAATATGCAAGATTCTCAGATCGTTGCCATCTAGATATGATTCTAAGAAGCATGCAATTGTTGAAGCTAATGATCTTTCGTCTCTATCTAGAAGTTCATTAGTTGGAAAACTGAAGATCTTTGATCAAGAAATTTTGTCTAAACAAAAGGAAAATCTGGGCTATAAAGCCATAAAAGGAGTTTCGAATCAATATTCGGAAGATTCCAATGATCAAGAAGATCTCTTTATTGAAGATGAAGGAGAAATAAACCATCACTTGTATCTTATTACTCAACGATTCAAAAGACTGTTGAGACATCGAAAAGAGGAACACATGCGTCAAAAAGGAAAAGTGTTCCTCCACATAAACGTGAAGACACCTGGGATGATGATGATGTTATTCCCCGATGTTACAAATACAGAGGCTTTGGCTATATCTCTCCAGATTGTCCAACCAAGGACACACAATGGAAAAGAAAAGCTTATACTGCCACTCTTGATTATTGCCCTAATGAGAATAATCAATTTGATGAGATAGATCATGTTGCAACTATTGCAGAAATATGTGATTCTAAAACCCTTTCAAACATAGATACTTATGAAGAGTTCACTCCTTTGATTTTCGAAAAAACGTTTCCATGTAAAGATAAAAGAACTCATCTTCTTAAGTCTGACATTTGTGAAATAAAGTCATCGCTTGATCAACTCAAACAGAGTTTTCTGAATGATAAAGAGAAATTTAACAAGCATCTGAAGAAAATCGAGGTTACTCAATGCTCCGAAAGAGTACAAGTATCTAACCTCATCTCCGATATTCGTTCTTGTCAAGATGTTAGGATGTTAAAAGCATAAAATCAGAAATTGAGACAGAGACTCAATTGGTTTGAAAATTCATCACCTAGGTTGAATGATTCAAGAAACAAGAAGGTAAGAATAAAGAGATTCGAGGGATCCGATTCTAGGAAGCGTAATAATTCTGGTGTTTGCTTTCAGGCAAACAAAGTGGGCATTTTCAAAGGGAATGTTTAAATACTAAATAGAGAGAGAGACTGTATAAAATCAGAAAATCGAGATCTAACCTTAAATCGAAAATCTCTTCGAAATAAGAGAATAAGCTCTTTGAGTATCATGATCCAACTACAAGATTAAGAAGTGAATCTAAGTGCTCAAACATTCTGTTGAAATATCCAAAGGAAGAAAATTCAACAACCAAATTGCGATAGTCTAACCGATTATCACGAATCCTTACGAGTTACCCTTAATAATATGGAGTAAGGATATTGATGTAAATATTTAGTTTTAAATATATCTAAAATTTATTTTTTGGTTATGAAAAAATATTCTCAAAGATCTTTGAAGAAAAGTTTTAAAACTTATAAGAGGTAAAATATCTCGCCTCCTTTTCGCAGAGTTCTGTCAAAAGGTCTACCTCTAGTTGCAGTTCTCGCAAAACCGAAAAAGTCTGGACGATATTGTTTCCAAACAAGAAACTTCGTCTTGAATCGTCTGATGGAGATTCTGATTCATCTTTAAAGCTTCAGCATGATGTTCCTAATGAAGAGATCTCTTCTCTCAATGATAATCTTCTCAAGAATCTCTCACTAAAGCTGGATCTAATTTTATGTGAAGTAAGGAACATGGAAAAGGATTTGAGAAAGGAAGTTAAATAAGTCAATGACAATGTTGTGACACTTGAATCTAGGCTCGTGATCATAGAAGATGATTGGAATCCAGTGAAATCTGTGGATCCGGTTTCAACATTGGATGAAAACTCTAAAAAGTCAATTTCAGAGTTTCACAAATGAGAAGAAAATAAACATCAATTTTTGATTTCTTTCATTGATTGTATTGGTCTATTATGAATAAAATTATTTGATTAGTAATTTTTCTTGTGATAGTTTTCGGTTTACATAGCCTATGCTTAATTGCTTTTACCTTATTGCTATGTATGTTTATGGGATGTTTGATTTCGGCTTTACTACCTTAATATTCGATCTCATATATTGTGAACCCTCATGGTTTGGGTGACTTTTTGATTTAGCGGGATTAAGTTCTAGCCCTAGTAGGTAGGCTTTATCAAAGGATTATGAGGGGTTCTAATATAAACAATATGTGAAAAAGTCACAATATGTTGAATCGGTTTTGGTTTAGCATAAAAGCATATGTGTTTCGACGGTTTTCAACTTTTGCTTGCAATTATTAAAACCGGTTTTCAACCTTTCTCTGGTAAAGGTTGAGGTGTGTTGTTATTCTTTTGTTCACGCATAAGGATGACAACGTGGTGATATTTCGATATCAATTCTCCCTGGACGAAGATGCAATCATATTGGAGAAGTGGATGCGAAATTTGAGGTAACAATCTTGTTAGTTAATTGTTTTCCTGTTTAAGAAAAGTATGAGTTTAT
>JAJJWW010002145.1:0-97446 GCA_023531295.1 Papaver armeniacum | reverse complement strand
ACGATGCGACCATCGCGAGAATTAAATTGTGTGTATTCCATACCGCTTGGGGTGATGGAATTGATCTGTGGTCATCCAATCATGCTTGTGGAGTTGGATGACTCGATCGAATCATATCACGCAAGCTAAGGCGTTAGTATTCCATACACAGCTAGGGGGTGATGGAATTGATCTGTGGTCATCCAATCATGCTTGTGGAGATTGGATCATGGATCAGATCATATCCTATCTTGGTCTGCTCAAGTCCGGATGCTCAATCGGGCTAGTATAACACACACGGAGGGGCTCAATCGGGCTGGTATAACACACAGGAGGGCTCGGGCCTAGTATAACACACCGAGAAATCAGCACCAGACGGGTATTTCGTACATGGTTTCATTATAGTGCTGGAGGTTCGTGTTACTGCAGCAGAAGTAACACCGGTCGTCATGCCACAACGATAATGATTCATTATAGTGCTTGGAGGTTCGTGTTACTCGAAGAGTAACACTCCGATCGTCATGCCACACCGATAATGAGTACGAAATACAAGACCGATATGAAATTCACGAGGAAGGGATTGTTGTTACATGCTCCATTCTTGGTGAATTAAGTGAGGAGTATCCGTCACTTATAAAAGGCTTCATCTTTTACAAGATGTCAGCGCATGATTTTTCAGGTTTTTTACAATTTTAACCTTAAACGAAAATCCACCATCAACAGTGTGTTAGAAACTCATGCCTGGGCTAGCCAGAGCAAAGAATTTAGATTTTATTTTGTGTTTTAATCGTTTTAACCATGTTTTAATTCAATTTGCTAAGGTTGATATGAAACCCTAACTTGCTATGTGTTCTCATACTTTAAATGTTGATTCTTGAATGCTTAAATACTTTCTAAGATAGAGTTTAATCTTAGCATGTCAACACTTTGCTCTCACGGTGCTATGCCAATGCCATGTATGCCTTTGTAGTTAGAATACCTCTTATGATGATGATCTTTGCAACTCAAGCTAAATTAGATTATTATCAATCCTCCAGATTAGTTGTACTCTAACTAGACAAGTAATGCTTGGGGAAAGATACATTAGTTGTGATTAATCTATCAAGCGGAGAAACATCTTAGGCATAGAGCGGAGTTGACACCTCTCCCTTATTTGTCCTAAAACAAGAATAATATCATGAGTTGAAAACATAATGTAGGTTAAAAGGTGGATTTGAAACACCCTAGTATACCCATTGTTACTGCCTTGGTTTAGAGTCACCACTCAACTTCATCCCCACACCAACCATATTTGTGTTACACCTCTAGGAATCGGTAGAAGAAAGCTTAAGATCAATCTCGAGCACCACAAGTCTCGTAGTTTAATCCGTACTTGCCACGTCTCCAGATAGACGCCATGCACTTGCGGTTATCACAAGTAGGCTAAAATATAAACCCTTTTCCGGACCTACCAAGTTTTTGGTGCCGTTGGCAAGGGACTTAGCGCTTACCCCGTTGTTCCGTTGGCCTGACTTCATTGAGTTTCATTTACCCCTGTACATATTTGCTTTGTATTATTGTTTTAGCATTGTAACTTTCCCTTCACTATTTTCTTAGTCTTTCATTCTTCATTTTAGCCGTATTTCAACTACCCTATACATATTATTTGTAACTTTCATATCCCCATCATTACCTCATCTCAGTGCATTTAGTTCATTGCATTTTAATGATAACTTAGCAAGCTTTGTACACGCATAATAATCTGCATTGTTAATTCTAGCTACTGCATCTATAACTTAGCTTAAATTCTTTCTTCCTTTTACATTCAGCATCTTCTATTACATCTTGCTCATTGCATCTTAGTTCATTATTTCCTTTGATAGTGTAACATACCTGTTCATTACTAGCACTTGCACTAGATGCATCTTGAGCTCACAATCTTGCAGTGTGCTATACCTTCTTTGCTTTAAGTTGCACATTTTGGGAACTAAACTTTCTCTTGAGCTAGCGGGTACATGTGCTTTGTGCTGCTACCGAGCAAATTGAGCCAACCCAAGGAAACTAAGGAGCCCGAGAACTTGAGGTGCACGTGAGGCAGAGCAAGCCCAAGGAGGAGAAGAAAGGCGCATAACTTGAGGACTCAGGTGAGTAAACCCTTGATAAGTGAGTAAGCTCTTTATGCCCCATAACAAGCATATTGCCTGTCACATAGGTGAATGGTTTGTGATTTTGAAATTGGCCAAATTTGTAACTGACTGTCTAACCACTCCGGCCCCACTGAAGTCGTGAGGATGTGTTGCAACTTGGTTAACCAAGTTTCTTTTACAATACCCTCTTGAAATCTACTTGGATTGGTTGAGGTCAATCGATCCAGTTGACTCTGTCAACTTTGAACATAACCTTTGAAAACCTAGTGTGTCAGCTAAGTTTGTGAGCCTTCTCGGCCACCTTGCTAGCCCTGAAGTAAGTTTTTGGGCAGTAGTTGCCAGTCAAAAGCCATCTCAATGATCTGCCCATAGCTTCAACTCGCCCGCAACCCATGTGTTCAACTCCGGCCCACAAGTTGTGAGCGAGCAAAGAACCCGGATAAATCCTTGATACTTGCAAACCCTAGTTGACATCAAATGAACCCAGTTGACAATCTGCAAGAACTAGTTGAAATTGCTCACTTTGTTGCGTCTCTCCCGAATCGGCATTCATCACTTGTATGTGTGTGATTTTGTGGCATTTGAATGAGGTTGAGTGACTTGAGCAAGCACACCCATCTGCCTGTAGAGCCTAGTCGTGCAACTTGGTCTACCGAGCATAACCCCCAGCAAAACCAATTGACCTCGTTAACATTATACGTGCGTCTGTGCATATCAAGGGTAGTCAACCGATGATCGAGTAGCATCTTGTTTGTATATCCATCTGTGCATCATCTGCATCTTTGCACATGATTTGTGAATTTAAGTAGCATACTTCCTTGTTGAGTCCGTCATCCTTAGGTTCAAGTTGCTATCTCATATCTTATGCTTGCATAACCACCGTGTATACCAGGTGTCTTGTGAGTGTCAAATTATGTATATGAGTAATTGCTGATCTGTTGCCTTGTGAACATGCTTAAAACTATGCATATCTCAGTGTATAACCGCTGAATTTTGAAGTCCGTCGAACCAGTTGACACCTTGTGGTATGTCGGAGTCTGCATAAGGTGCTTACATTCTCTATCTTTCTTGCTCCATCTCGAGTCTGTGCAAAACCAACCAGCACATTACTTGTCTTTATTACTGCTTGTGATGTGCACAAGCTTTGCTTGAGCTTAAACCTACCCCGCATAAGCTACGCCTTAAAACCTGCCTCCTGCACAAGTGTCTTTGAGGGTCATGTCATCTGTGCAAACCAGAGTTTTGCATAGCTTGGGCTTACCCCAAACCGAGCCCACAAGAACTCAAAGCCGGCTGTTATCCTTCCCACAACAAGCCGGCTCTGTGCCCAAGCCAGCCCACAATAAACCAAACCCAACCCATAATGAACCAAACTGGCCAAATTTGGCTGCATAAGTCAAGCCCTTCTTGGGCTTAGTATCTCCGAATCGCCAAGCCCAACCTCCACATAAACTGGGCTGCGAGCCACCGAACTTTGCATTTTTACACAACTCCGGCTCTGCAACATAAGCCGAGCCCACGGTTCAACTGGTTTGTACATTCCAAACAAACCAAACCAAACCCACAAACCAAAAACATAAACCCATTTAAACCAAATCAAGCCCATTGTGCACTAGGCTTTGCATAACCTCTGGGCTATACATTTCAAACAAACCAAATCCCACTTACACCAAAGCCCACATAAACCAAATGAAACCCAATAAACCAAACCTGAGCCCACTACAAGCGTTGGGCTTTGAGTTCAATTTGAGTTGTTAAATCATGTCGTGGATTTTGGTGCTCCGAAAATCGGGGATACAAACAAATCCATTAGAGAGCTTGCTTACGGGCATGCTTCACAATATGAACTCCCCACATACCATAGTGATTTTAAGGAATTTTATCGCCTTCTCGGAACACGACTCTACATACCTAATCATTATGAGCACATGTATCATCCACCTGGGTTGAAAATGAGCAACTTTCTCATACCCAAATCATCACTTTTAAATCAATTAAAAGCTCAAGTATCTGCTTTAGAAAGGCAATTGCATGAGCAACATGTCAAATCTAATCCCCTAGGCAATATGAAATGTATGCTTGCACCTTATGTGGTAGCTTGGACCACCCTGAGAATCAAGCTATATTTTGCATGATTTTAGACAATCTAGGGAAAACCATGATAATCCAATGTACGAATTGTCTAGAAGTGACTATCTTGGCAATCATTGGGACCATAATCAACCCGCACACATGCATCATTCACCACAAATGGGGAGATGAACAATTTTATACTCCCCCAACTCCTAGTTTGCAATCACTAATGGACACACTCATGGAGAAAATGCTAGGCTTGAAATGAATGCAATGCATGACCATCCACATAGCAACATGTCCGAATTTCCCTTCTCTAGTGAACCTCATGCACAACCATACAGTGAATATCCATATGAGGAATGCATACCCACTAGTGAAGACTCTCCTTCAATAGAACAACTCACTATGATTCTTCAAAGGAACTCGATTGAGTTACAACATGATAGGATGTCTGTTATTCTTGATAATTCCGAAAATAGTGTTTCTAGTCTTACTCATGCAACTAACACTTTAATATGAACCTAATATAGAGGTAGATGAGTACACTAAAAATACTACCATTTTGAATGGAGAGATGAATTTTTGGTATGATGATGATGATGAATATGAAGAGCATGCGTATTTTGAAAATGTAGTGGAATCTTTAGGTTCGGATACATTAAGTGTCTCTTCTCGTGAACCCTATGAATGATGCTTCTTCGATATTCATACATGTGATGTTGATTTGGAACCAGTGGAATTGCTCTGTGAAAGTGAACATGATTTACCTTCTTCTAACTTAGGGGTATGTGATGGTGCAAATGACCTTTACATGAAAATAACTTAGATGTACCTAATCTCTCTCCGAGTCACAAATTGAAACTCCTCCACCCAACCTAGGTGTAGTTTGTAACAAAATTGCAAAACCAACTTTTCGAAAATGCCTAATTTAGGCCTAGAACTTTGTTCTTCCCAAGTCCTCTTGGATTACTTTGCATCAAAGTATAACACTTTCAAGGAACCACAAGTTGGAATGTGTATATTCGCACATTCTTAGTAAAACTCATTTTGAGTTAGACCTTTTGCATGATGTACCTTTAAAATTGCAAGATTTTGTGCTCACAAACACATCCGTTGCCAAGTTTAGGTTTGGGGAAACTCATTCACTTATGCATTCTTACTTGCACTCTCATTTTATATCTTGTGTAAGGCTGTTGATGTTTGTATATATTTTCTATTGGGTTGATCCTCAACTCTTTAGACTTATTGGTATATGGTGAATTTTTGTATATAATCCAAAGAGGACTTGTTAAATTTTTTCTTTTCTTGAGTCGGTTGAGTCTTCTTGTGCATATATTGTGCTAATCCGATATGATCTCCGCTGAGAATGTTGGATTCTAGCCTTGATTAATGAAGCTCCAACCTTGCTCCCACCGACATCCGGTAATCTCTTCCCTTTTCTCTTATCAGCATAGTTCTCATGGTATGTGACTGTACATTGAGGACAATGTTTGATTTAGGTTTGGGGGTACATTTGCATTTAGAGTTTTTAGTCATTTTAATTTTTTATTTTCAAAAAAAAAAAAAAAAAAAAAAAAACTCTTTTTGTAAAACCTCCAACTTTTAGAGATTTTAGAGTCAGTAGCATGCTTCTAGCTATGTTTACATAGAGAGTCGACCGAAATAATGTAACTTGGAAGTACTGGAAAACGCAATCGGGTTCCTTAGTTGATTAGAGCGTTAAAGTGGATTTAACCATACCGGAGAGCGAATTAGGTGTTGTTTAGATATTCCTGTAGTAGAATTGTGATCACCCATAGTGGAGACTACCCATTTTACATCAAGTGAGGCACCAACCTTCAATTTTGCAACTTTCTAGAAAAATCATTAGAGTGTGTGTCACCGTACGTCAATTCCGGGTAGGAATGGTGAGCTACCCAACTTAGCACCAATTTCAAGACTACTTTGATCTCTGAGTGCTAGTTTTTGTCAATCATGGGGTGACGTTTAAAGAAGAAAACTCCTTCTAAATATCGATTTGCGCTTAGCATCACTCTCTCTCTCAATCAACGGACCCATAGAAACACATCATCATCGGCAAACGGAGCGTCATCGAATATTGGAAGAAAAGTTGATATAGTCCAAGGTTTACAAGCAACAAAGAAAAGAAAAGAAAAGAAAATAGGATGAGAATTAATGAAGTTTGTGAAAAATTAAGTTTTATTGTTTTATTGTGTGTTCTAAAAAAAAAAAAAAAAATATTGTCAAGTTTTTGTAAAGTTCAGAAGTTCGTCATCTACAGTTGAAGACCGAAGATTGAAGACGTTTCTATGGTTCCTATGAGAGAATGATGTTAATTGCCGATCGGGTGAGAAGGTAAGTGAGTACTCCCATCCTTACTAAATGGTTGATTTCCTTTCTTAGAGATCATCGAGAAAAAGATTCTTTTTGTCCACACTTACGTGGAGTCTCCAGAATATTTTTCTAAGGTTATCCTTCTTACCTACAACGTGTGCGAGTTTCTCTCTTTACTCCTACACACACATGAGAGACTAAAAGCGATCTTTTTGAGTGCAATTATCATAAAACCCTAATAGTGAGGCGAAGTTGAGACTTATGATCACAATCGAATCCGAATTCTTTCATATGGTATGGTTACTTCTCGCTCGGCATTTAAGGATGAGAATGCATTCTTTGGTGGTTCTAACTTCTTGTTACTAGCACCTGCAGAAACTCTATGTCCTCATAGCTTCTTGGAGGCTTGAGACTCTTTTACACTCGACGTTGGAGAAGGTTTTGTGGGTACACCTCCCGGTAAACCTTCACGAGACTACAACTCGTCCACTAGGGACACCTAGGGGTTTAAAGGCTTAGTGCATACGCTAAATGCATTCGAGAGACTGCGATGGGGGTATAGTTAGGATTTCTTATTTTCTCGTTTCACTTGAGGACAAGTAAAATTCAGGTTTGGGGGTATTTGATGAGTGCCAAATATTGCATATTTATACATCTATTTATTGGCATTTAACTCATCTTTGTGTTCATAAATCGATATTATCCCAGTTCTGTTTTCTTTGTTTTCAAGAATAAATATTTGTATTAATTAATTTTGTGTTTTAGGTAATAAATAAAGCTCGGAGAAATCGAGAGCCAAAGGAGCATAGAATTGAGACGAGCATCTATGGAGCAGAAGCCAAAGCCGCGCGCGCATCGGTTACAACCCAACAAGTAGCAACTCATCTACAAGACATGGGCTCGAGCTATCCAACCCGACCCAAGACCCTGGATCCAAGCCCATCATTTCGAGTAGTTGAGATCTCCCTCGCCTACATCTAACGGTCGCTCCTTGATGCACATCACACTTTGCTGCTCCCGCTCAACACCAGATTACTCCGAGCCTCCCCGAGCCATTCCAGATATTACTCCCTAGATCCTACGCTCGATGCATCATTCTCATCATCACTGCACTGTGGCTCCACAAAAACGCACTATACCTATACCCTAGTCGACCAACTCATTTCCTCTCTTCTTCTTCTCTTTCTTCTTCCCTAGCTCTCTAACCCATCCCTCTTCTTCTCTTCCCATACTTGTTGGAGCTACCACCTCACCATCATCTCCTTTCCCCCGACACCAACATCATCGAGCCGCTCAACCACCCTTTCTTGAGTCATCTCTATCACAGCTTCTTCCACTAGAAGCTAGGATGAGATAACTAAAGCTTCGGGTTTCTCAACAACCATGCATGGAGTTGCGAGCCGAATAGACAAGAGAGGAGTACGATTCAAGCAGTATGGGCGAGAGGGTATGACTTTAATTGCTGTTTTGAGAATTAGGGTTTGAATGTTTTCATGTATAAATAAGATAGAGTTGTGTGTGTTAGAAACTCATGCCTGGGCTAGCCAGAGCAGCAACTTAGTTTTATTTTGTGTTTTAATCGTTTTTAACCATGTTTTAATTCAATTTGCTAGGGTTGATATGAAACCCTAACTTGCTATTGTGTTCTCATACTTTAAATGTTGATTCTTGAATGCTTAAATACTTCCTAAGATAGAGTTTAATCTTAGCATGTCAACACTTTGCTCTCACGTGTATGCCAATGCCATGTATGCACCGTAGTTAGAATACCTCCGTGATGATGATCTTTGCAACTCAAGCTAAATTAGATTATTATCAATCCTCGAGATTAGTTGTACTCTAACTAGACAAGTAAAGCTTGGGAAAGATACATTAGTTGTGATTAATCTATCAAGCGGAGAAACATCTTAGACATAGAGCGAGTTGACACCTCTCCCTTATTTGTCATAAAGACAAGAATAATATCATGAGTTGAAAACATAATGTAGGTTAAAGGTGGATTTGAAGACCCTAGTATAACCATTATTCCGCCTTAGTTTAGAGTCACCACTCAACCTTCGGTCGCTTCGACACCAACCATATTTGTGTTACACCTCTAGGAATTCGATCGAAGAAAGCCATAAGATCAACTCGGAGCACCACAAGTCTCGTGGTTCGACCCGCACTTGCCACGTCTCCGATAGATGCCGTGCACTTGCGGTTATCACAAGTAGGCTAAAATATAAACCCTTTTCCGAGGCCTACTACAAAGTCCTCATGGGAATTTTTGTATTGTAATACTAAGACAAAGAGATACCAAATACCGACTTGGTGCATGCATATAAAGATCCTGAAGTTGAATTTGTATCACGAACACTTAGTGATCCCGATGCATAATTCGAGGCTTTCCTGTGTTTCAAGTGGGAGTACTAAATTCTTTCTTCCACTTGCCATTTCCAATAAACTCGAGACGAGTTTTGTCGCAATGGGGGAGCCCTAAACGGGACGTATTAGGAAATTTAAGAGTATATTCCAAGATATGGCTATATCTTGGATATCTATCAATTTTAGCATTTTATTTATTAGGATTATTATTTGCTTTATCTTCTTTTATGAGAATAATATATTCTCTAGGCTATTTTAGTTATATTTAAATTTAGTTTAATTTCTTAGACGATTATATAAACTTGTTTATTCTATCATTGTAACTAGCTTGGATTAGCTCGTTAAATGAAAATACCATTTGGTTAAAAACCTGTTTTATTCTCTTTGAGAGATTGATCATTTTGATCGTTTATCGTCGCTTTGCTCCTGGATTGGAGTTGTTTATCATTATTGGGTCCTGTTTACCGGAAAGTGGATTCTCGCGTGTCGATTTATTTCAAATCGTTTCCCTACATCGTATCACAAACCAAGGTGATTTTAACCTTATGGGCTTGTCCAAAACGAGAACCCAACATACATTTCATGTTTATATTAAGAAATATTAAACCAATCCCAATAAACTTTCATAAACATCATAGTGAGCCCCATACATATAAACATTCATTTTTCATAAATGTTTCATCTTCACATAACCGTACGGCATACTTCGCATATCAAACAAACGTTTTGAGTACTTTACGCATGAATCAAACAAAACATGTTATTAATCAAAAATTAATTACATCATCATGTTATATCACTTCAAGCAAAGATCATACGAGATCATATCATTTTCAATTGGATGAAACAACACATCAAATCTTTCTTATATGTTATACTAGATCTTAACCCGTGCCGTAACGGTTCAGGGATGTTTTGTCTCTAATACGATATTGTTCACATTTTTCTTGCTTCATTTTATTCGTGAGTAAATTATTTTGATATTCAAATAGGTTTTGGGAAACAAAATGGGTTACACGATCTTTTATTTTGTTACTTAAGCATGTTATTCCAATTTATTATCTCTGATCTGAGTAATAATGTTGTGCCAACATGAAAATAAAATAAAAATACAATAAATAAAATTTTCCCTATTTATTGTTCCATCATACCATAATTTCAAACTTCAAAAAGAATATTTCATCTAAATGCACATATACCTAAACTGCCAATCCAACTCCATGATGTTTATGAATACTTTTGTTCCCGAAATTATTGATAACTAAGGCTCTAAGGAGTGAAGCAAAACCCATAATATTTTCCTACTATAGATAAACACTATTTATTTATTTTTGCAAAATGTGAGTTATAAAATGAAGAACCCTTGGCTATTGGAAGGCCGAGATATACACATGAGTTGAAAAAATAAACTTATAATAGTAAATCAAACATGTGTAAGATTCTTTCTCAATCATATTGATAACATAATATTGAAGAAATTCGTGGATAAAAGATTTCACACCAACTATGCTAAGTAGTGCATGAATGACGTTCTCACATCTAGTGTTACTCAAGTAATTTGGAGTTTTAAAGAGCATAGTCATATTGATATTTGTATCTACATAAATTCAACTAACCTTCCAAGAAAAATTAGTTTCAAGGTAGAGCCGACACCTACTTCAATGTATACAACACACATTGGGTTTAATCGCCTTGAGATTAAAAACAATACCCCAATATTAGTCAAATAATGTCTACAAATACGGGATCGAAACAATGTGATAATGGGAAAAATGAGAGACTAACATCAGTTCTACAAAGAAAATAATTCTATATGTATCAAAGTTTGTTAACCAAACATGTATTCAAATTAAAAAGTCATCAACTTAACACAAAAATATAAAAGAACCCAAGTTAAATCAATACTTGCATAAACAAAACTTATAATAGAATTTTATAATTATTAAATACCTTTAAAATCACTATTAGAGATTTAATTGCATGCCCCGCAACGGTAGGAGGAAATCACCGATTAATTTGTAGAAATTTCCTTGGATATCTTTGGCGCCGACTAAGGGGAAAGGAAACTTGTATTTTCACCGATTCAAGAAGTCATGTGAATCACGTAAAGACGGGAAGTAATCCATGCACAATTGCCGATTGCTCATCTCCCTCTGTTCATGCGTATACTGGCCTCACAATCACATGGAGAGTTACACTTGTTGAGCAAAGCCTCACAATCATATTGTCGTCATCATCAAAGGATCGGATTCCCAAAAGAATAAAACCCCATCAAACAACTTCACTAAGGGGAGATTAGTTCGCTGGCAGGCGCTCCTTGAACCAATAACACCGGCTGCAGCCACCGTTTCACGCAACGAAGCCAAATAACAACTAGCTCTGGAAGCAGCACATTAAAAGGAGCTTCCTCCTTTGACGAGCACTCATGCACACCGAATGTATTAAAGCTCAAAGGAAGAAACACGTTTAAAGAAACCAGTTTTCACTCAGCCAGAGGCATACGTCAAAGCTAAAAAAAAGTCTAACAGCTAGTGCTCGTCATATGTCAATGTCAATAACTGAAGGAGTAACGATAGGCCATGCCAACGTTGTTCTTCTTTTCCACCGGCAATACTGGTTTGCGCGTCCTTTTCTTTAATCTATTTATCTTGACAATACACATATAGGCATCAGGTACCAACAATTTGGATTATGTCTTTGGGCGGACCTTTAAATGGTAAAAGTCAGTAATATGATAACTTTTGGCCATAATTTCTAGCACTGGCATTCGAAATTGAACTGATGGATCCAATTAATGGCCAGGACAAAATAATTTGCTTACTAATTAATTGTTGCAACCAACTAGTTGTTCAATTTTGCTTACTAATTAATTGTTGCAACCAACTAGTTGTTCACTTTGGATTCTTTACCAAAGACTTAAAACTGACCATCTTAATGATCGTGGAGTCATTCTAAAATTAGTCGTTTCTTTATGTGCACTGAATGGCTAAAAGATCACTTTTACTTGTCAATCACCTGATACTCAATACTGCACATCCAGTTCACTACGGTGTAAATATCTGCAACTTACTCAAGATCTAGCTCAGTTTTTAATTGTTATTTTCATGGCATGCTGCTAACACCCATTTAACGGTTTTGTGGTTGTTTACCATTCATTACGTGAATGCTGGCCGTAGCATCTCGTCTTTCGCGTACCAGACACAAAGAGGATAATGGAACAACTCGCACTATACATAAAGGTGTAAGCGTAGCGGTCGCCTAGTACTTCCCACGCAGCTCAAACTCAATGCTATTGACTTTCATGGTCCAAAAATTACAGAGAATGTGCAACCAGCTGAAGTTTCTCTACACCCATCCAATTCTACTGTCTATCTCCTTGCTTCTGTAGCATGATCCAAAAGAAGTTCAGATTAAATCAAGAGACATAGGCAATATGGTGCAACAGCGATGGGTACTACATGGGAAACTACTATAGCAGACACAGCAGCAATGACTATAGTGATGGCAGACACAAGCAGCGCAGTTCTCAAAACAGCTGCAGTCCAACAACATATAAGGCCTGACAATGCCGGGTCTGTATGCAGTTTTTCACACCTAGATCATGGAAAATAAAAACCGACAAGATCAGCACATCCACACTTCCAACAACAAAAGCAACGGAAACAGGTGTTAGAGCAAACCAAACGCACAGATTTTCATTATTGAGAGATAGCACGGTTTGTGGATCTAAACGTCTTTGAGGATCCAAATATTCTTGATATGACCACGCTTTAGTTGAATTAAATTTGCAAAGATCTCGAGCTAAGCTTCCGTCTATTCTGCTTGAAGACTAAGATAATCCTGAGCCCTTCGATTACAGTAATTTTGCAAATGCGGCCTTATATTACACCAATTTACTGCATAAGCTGAATGCTTGTGTAGGCGAAAATTAGGTATATATTGGAACTAGGTTCTTTTTTCGGTTTTTCGGTTATGGAAAAAAAGATTCAAACTTGATAGTAATCCAGGGACTCTCACCTTGTAGCAGTCATTCGTCAAATCTTTTGGATGATCATCCTGTCGTACCAACCCACCACTAACAGTTATCAAGTTGCTGAATTGCCTAGAGTTTGTGATCACATTTTGATGAAGGAACTCATTATTAATTGTAGCGGGACCATATTACGCTACCACACAAACAACATTGTGGAAGGCAGGCTGTTATCGTCCCAAGTCAAGCTCGTTTAAAGCAACTTTTGTATAAGTGGCCCGGTACCACACCAATTTTCTCCCTAAGCTTAATTCCAGTGGTGGCGAGAAATGATTATTTTATCATGACAGGCACCTAAACCTAATGCCCATCACTGCTGCACAAGCTATAAAGATATACGTAAGTCTCCACTCTGTATGTTTGCATTTGGATGACCAAGAAGCAAGTCATGCGTGCTCATGGACAGTAGGACGCTTTTCCTATGCGAGTCCTGAGCATTAGGATTCAGCCAGACTTAATCCCATGATTTGGGATGATCACGATGAGCAAATGGAGCGTCAGACCGTGTTTCAAGTAGCTATGTGAGCGCCAAAACCCTGGACCTGCCGTGCAAGCACCAATTCAGATATTGTATCATGCTTAGCTCGGGTTGCCTAACAACAATTTGGCAAGGAAGGTTATGTTGCTGTGCTATCATTGATACGAATTGATTAAGCAATCTTAACAGTATACTTCCAAAAGTATTTTTCCAGCAGTATAAGGTAACCTCGTAAGCCTTTGCCAGATGTGTGGTAACAGGGAAGCCTAAAAGCTGTTTCTCTCCTTTTAATGAACACGTTGGTTAACTAACAATCACTCTTGTGTTTTTGTCTAATGTCTGTATCTTATTGAATCGATAATACACATTTTACTTCATTATTGAATCGATGAATACAGAACTTTGATGCAAACAAAGTTCCACTTCGATTATACTGCTCGAGAACAGTAGTAACCCATATCCTATGCGAGTTCTAACAATAGGATTGAAGTATTTTCTGGCGTGCTAAGAACAGTAGCGATGATCCTAGTCCTACGCGAGTTCTAGCAGTAGAATTGATCTTTTTATGCACGCTAAGAGCAGTAGCGACCCTAGTCCCCTACGCCAGTTCAAGCAATTTTGCACGAATTTTGAATAGCAGGACTGGCCCCCTCGCGAATTCAAGATAGCAGAAAACCCAGATACTCATACCATGAGTGAACGTAGTGCGGCATAGAATTGCACCCTTATGGGAGCATTAAGCAGCACGTCATTCATTATCTTCTTTGGGCGAATTGCGTATCACTCCATCCGCGATGCGTAATACGTAACACGTCAGCATAATCTCATCACCTGCAGCCTGGGTGTTGCCAATTTCGTCGCGGTTTATATCATGATGCTTTTGGGTAAAAAAAAAAAACCTAGTGACTAAATCCAAAACCGCGCAACGACAAAAAACTTCATTCAAGCGGTGATCCGTGAGCATATAGGCTTCATCCCAGCTGCAAGAGTAACCGCTTAATATGATGCCGCTAAACGGCCTGGAGATTGTTCTTCATTGTGCCTATCTGTCGTACTTACTGCCTCTCGCGAGGTTATGCGCTTTCAAGGGGCCTTACTTTACAAACGATTACATGCTTATTTTACCGGAATTGAATTTCATCTATGCTAATTTACTTCTGGACTTCTGGCGCGTATAGAGAACTACTCCCGGTAAAGCAGACCAGAATCATTTCCATCTTGGATGCCCCGTTGGTTAAAGCATTAGCGTGGCCATTTCCAGACTGACCACGACCAGTACATGCTGATGGGGGGCATCCACACTACCAAGGTTTATTCAACCAGACGTGTCTGAATCGCGTTGCAAGATTACCACTGGTGAAAAGATGTGCTACAACAACAGTTTATCTGAGCCTCCAACGAATGGTAGACAATTTTGGATTGTGGCAGCCATATTATAGTTTATCAAAATTACGAAACGATTCTATGAACCAACTGGATCGCTGCTGCAAACTGACTGCGCCCAACTCTGGTGTGTGCGAGTTCGAAACATTACTAGCATAAACAAGCCGTGCAACAACTCATATATGCTAGTGGGGGCAAATTCTATATAACAAGTGTTGGAGAATTCTCTCATGTCTAATGATCAGAATCCAATAATTAAGGATGCTACATACGCATCAGCACCACTTAGAAAAAGGACAATGGTTACAGGCTTACAGCAAATTCAAGTAATAAGTCTGACCGTTCATCATACATGAACATATTTTGGTGGAAACAACGAGAGCATATAAAGCATTTGAATCTCACTATTAAGCTATAAGTGGTAGCCTTACGGAATGAGCTATAAAGTGAATATTAGCTCCCATTTAAGTTAATGGACGACTGTACATGAAAAGTTGCTGCTCCAGCCTACAGATTCAAAGAACTATGATGACTTGTGAGAAACATATATTACATACATACACCAATTATAATGGGACCGGTTCCCGGAAGCTCATCAGCACAAACAGGTTCTAGACCATAATGTTGATCACTCCTATTTCACAAACGGAAACAATGTTGGAAAGTTTCCTTTGAGTAAAAAATTAGATAGATTAACTGTATTCCTTCCGTCAATACGACCAATCAGCTTGAAGCTTACACATGGAGATCGTAGATTGTCCGCCGTCTGAAGTCTTGCCTGTAAGATGTGAGCAACAAGCCTTTACTCTATCGAGTAACCCGAAGCTTCTCCTAAAAGGTCAATACTTTATTGAAGAGTTTGAAATTGTTGTCATGACGAAGGGTAAGACGAAGTTACACCTGTCCACAAGGTTACCTGCCAGAAAGGAAAACATTACCTCAATCGCTTTGTCTTCATGCGTGAGTTGAAGCTCAGAACGAACAGATCCTAGAAGCCTCTTCCGATCTTCGGTCATTGATATTATTGTTGTGGACAACTTGGCATTCACGACCTTCAACTAATTGACTTCACGTCTCACTCTGGTGTTGGCGTCACGTGAAAAAGAATGCTGATTTATGCGTCATAAGTTATGCCATGGAGTTCAATGTTTATAATGATCGAGATTGTTCACCATACATGGGATTCTTCGCAAGGAACAACACAGGGATAAATAATCAACAGGTAGAATTCAAGCCTTGATGAGGCTCTACCTACACCAATTGCAAAAAATTATTGGGGTTATGCCAGTAATGCGAGTTTTGGGGTAACATATACATGTTAGGGACGAGTTACGTATCACTCAACTATGGCGATTGTCACTTGAGGGGGAGATACGTAACACATTGGCACAAAGCATTATCTTGGGAGCGAGCTGTATAACACTCTGAACCGCATGTTTAGGGGCGAGTTACACGACACTCCGATATAGCACAAAATTTAAGGAACTTACCCTCACAATTTGCACTTTTAAGGAGTCATCCAAAAAGTATCTTGAAGATTATCGTGTTGGCCAAAACTATATTGCATGGTCCCGCAGTAGTATGACAAGCTGTTATATCAACTAAGGGCTTGTTCATCGTGATACATCAACATCAAGAGCATCCAGCTAGTCCTTAAATTAGAAGACCATGAAGATACGGGTCCTGTCATTTTAATATCATTATCAAAACTCAGATTAATTCATCGGCAATCCAGAAAGTGTTCCTGACTATGATGGCCCGTTTCTTCCAGAACAATGTAGCAGTCTGTTTTTCCCTCTATGTTTGTCGTTTGATATTTAAGAGCTTAGTGCGCTAGAAGTTTGAACTTCCCAACACTGGAATTATGTTTCAAGCAAAAAAAAGAAGGAAGCAATATTCATATCCTTATAATGCAGCCAGGCGGATCATGTGAGAAGTCTTTACTAGCAAGATCGAGAAGCCTTTAACTAGCAAGATCGTACTTATTTATAAATCACATGGATTGAAGACTATCAACAAACACGATCTGGTTGCATAACTTTCAGTTCAATAACAAGTATCGTGATGCATCAGTTCATTTGATCAGTGAAGCTTGACAGCATCTAGGAGAACCACCGGTTTGAGGCATTTTCAACTTCTAGGTCAGTCAAATTTCCGGACGTTGTTTCTCCTAAAATGAACCGCGATGGCAGTCTGCGCACTTTCACTTTTAAGTTGCTCGAAGCGTATATGCACGTCAATGAAATCAAAGGGGTATTGGACTATGAATCTCCTTACTGAATTATTTTCATAAGAATTCAGGTTTAAGCTCCCTTTTCCTGCAAGAACGGGCGACCGAGTGCAAAACCCATGCTGTCTTCTAAATGATGGGCAACCAACGACATCGCAGAAGCCATACGATTGTCACGCTGGTTCCGGCTATTTACTTCATGAAGTAAATGCTACTGGGGGGGGAAAATTAGGTGTATATTGGGATTTAGTTTTGGTTTTCTCGGTTGTGCACAAGGCAAACAAACCTGAGACTGAGTGCACAAGAATACTTGACAGTGATGGTTAGGCATGCAGTGCCCAGGAAATACTCAATCCAGACACGGAATGACTTGACAGTTGCGAAAACATATTGGTCAAAATAGTTAGACAGAAATTGTTGTGTTCCCCGCTCACACAATATATATACAACCAAAGCTGATCATTTATGAAGACTTGTACTGCGAGATTATTGATTGGTCGTCATCAAAAAGCCTCGCCCCAAATGCGAACGCAAAAGCTTAACAGGATTAAGCTAAATGGTTAGCTACGGATGCCCAACACAAGGTTAATATCCTTCCAAGGGCAATTTCTTAACAATGATCGCAGACTATCTCTATTGGGACTGAATATCATAATGGGGGCGAGAAGTTAGTCTATCCACTCAAGTGCCGAACTATGCGCCAATAGGCAGGCTATATATGAGATAGGGTAACCATCCCGCGAATCTGTATATAAGAAACACAACAACGGTATCTACACCACTTGTCGAGGAGATGCTGAGTCTCCCTTAAATACTAAATATCCACCATACTCCATGTCAATTTTAGTTATTACTAACAGGAGGCGACATGGTACATGCTTAGACAACCAATGGGGGCGTCTAAAGCTCAGGTGGTCAATTTCTTAACCCCACAACAAGTTGGAGGTTAAGAGGGGGCGATGTGTGTACCCTAATATTTTCATAACAATATCAGCCTAAAAGCGGCCCATCTTCATTGGCCCGGGCCCACATATCTACTTCCAAAGCCCTAGGAAAGATTTTGAATATTTTAAGCCGCATTGTATAAATACAGAAAGATAAACCCTAAAAGGTATGCCTCCAAACCCTAAAAACTCCCGTGGAAAACTCTATGCTAACTTGAGCGCTCTGAGGGTTTTTTGCAAAAACCCCACTTCCGTTTATCAGGAGGAGAAGATCGAGCATCAACTTTAATTGAGATTGTTTGTGGTGAAGATCAATTTTTGCCCAAACAGTAGCAATTCAGAGAAGTTTACACTGGTGGTGATGCGTTCCATCTAAGTGTTGTTCGATTGATTATTTTTTTTAGAAGGTTTCGGTTTACTGGACAAACCGAGAGGGAGCGTTTTCATTATATTCATTATCATTCGTAAATCCAAGACCAACTCACCTCTATGCTTACTTGATCTCAATACAACCTTAGATTTATCTATTGGACTGAGAAACCTTGATACTAAATATGTAGTTTTTAGTGTTATTTATTATATAAATGGACATCCAAATGTTTTTTCTTCTTCTTAATTTTCATGTATTTTAACCGAGTTTATATTAGCATTAAGACGATCAACCACATTTCTAATTTATAGTGTTATCCTTTGTAGCAAAGACATAATTAATATAGTCAATTACTACTCATCAAAACCTACTAAAGCATTGGCCACAAACCACCGTATATTACTTTTCTCCACCACCACCATTTTCCATCCTCGTAGAATATCGCACTTATAACTTTTAATCCCACACGTCATGTATAAAGTTTAGATTTAACAAACTTAGGTCGTCAATTAATTTATTCAACTATATGTTTTTTGTTAATACCGAAAATCATATGCATTTAATCTGCTACAAAGATAGCAAGTGGCACCAAAAACAACCATTTTGTCTTATATGATTTGGTAACATCCCAAAAGTATTTGTTATCCGCCTTTTTTGATCGTGTCAAAAAACAACCAACTATACTTTTCACAATACAATGTTACCCGTCATGTAAAATTTTTATTATTTTTGATTCAAAAGAAAAACTAATACCACCGCCATTAAAACCATCCAGCTACTATTTCTTCCACCAAAACTAATGTTACCGCCTCCACCACTTTGTAACACATTCCACCGCTTCCACCACTTACTTCTTCCTCTACTACCACCACCACCACTAATATCTATTGAAATAATTTTTGTCAAAATTATTACTTATTTATGGAGATATGTATTAATATTAATTAAGGGATATTTATGATGTAAAATTAATAAAATCATTTATCATGAGAAATTAATGTTTCCTAAATTAATAAAACACTTATACTAATTAATATTTAAGTTGAACAAACCATAACCATAGATTTATCTTCTCTAGACAAATCACTTATACTAATTAATAAAATACTTATACTAATTAATATTTGTTGAACAAACAACCACCGTTGATTTATCTTTTTATCAATTCCAACCAAGGTGGAATAATGGTTAGAGGCCACCTTATGACACAATAGGTCATGAGTTCGAACCCATGTTATAATTTTTAAAATTCAATATCTTGACTTGAGTATTCATTTTAATTCATAATATTGGAAAATGAACACCACGTGGCGCGATTTGTAGGTGTGGCACTGAGATCACAAACTTTTGATTTATCTTTGCACAAGGATAAATCCTGACCACCACTCATATAGGCAAAAGTTATCCTGGCGCACGTAAGGGTTATGGGTGTGGTCTCGCACAACCACGGAATCAGATTTATCTTGCCTGTAATAAATCCCGCCACCACTAAAAACAAATCAGTGCTTTATATTGTAAAGAAAATCCAATAATCATAGAAACATATCAAGCTATTATAGGTGAGCCCATATTATAATTAACAGATCTAAAAAAATATATAGCAGCATGATTTATTTGCTCAATCAACCAAAATTGAATATCAATCAAGTAAGACAAAATATTCATAAGTATAAATGGTACATAAACATGAATATTAGTAATCAAAACAGTACATACTATGGATTGATATAAACACAACAACTGCATACAATCATCAAGGACAATCATGGAGTTCTAAACCAGGCTCGATGCCAAATATAAGTTTTATTTTATATATACATAACGGTCGGATCTTCGAACAACATGATAATCACAATACGCATAGTTGTATTAAAATAGAATACCTGATGAAGCCATTAATTGAATCCAAGAAATCCTCCAAGGCTGCAAGCACACCCGTAAAACAGAATAGAGTGAAATATCTTGGTTTCTCCTTCTTGACCTTTTGTGTAATGAATAATCAAATTCTCAAACCAATACTAATGGCTATTGAGTTCCTTTTATAGGTAGAAGGAGGACCAAGGTTCCTAGGGTTAAAGAGTTAGCAATCAATCTCAATCGTCCATCAAGGAAGAGTTAATAGAATTAATCCCCTAGAATGGTAACCAAAATATTTAGCAATATTCTTAATTAACCAAAGTTATTACATGGGCCCACAGGATATTTCTATATGTATAGAAATATTCTTACACTCTATTCTCAACTAATTACAAATTTTTAATTTCAACGGATAACTTAATGAATACCGACGGTCATGGAAGAGAATCAATTATAAAAATCAAAGATGTTTATCACAAAGATTAAATAGAAAATTTATTTTGCTTGTTAATATTGATTTGATATAAATCCTTTTAACATTTGATTTGGTTTACATAATAATTCTGAAGAATAATGTTTGTACCGTGTATAAAATACACCTGAGGTCCGCAAATTAATACGGAGGCATACGGGGTAGATTAATGCCGGGAGGCATGCAAGGCAAGTCAATAGGCATGCGGGAGTTATATGCGAATTAATGCATGCAGACACTGCAGGAGGTTTCATGCAATTAATTTCAGAGGTTTCATGCATAATTAAATCCAGGAGGTTTCATGCAACATTAATTCCATGAGGAAATAAATACAAATTTATGTTTACCTCATAATGAGGGTAAGAGCTAGTTCAGAATTGTATAAATATAGAGAAATGTAATTCTGATGGGGGAGGAAAAAGGGAGAGGCTAGCTAACACAGAAAAAATCCATTGTGATTCTACATATCAATGAAAAATCACTCCCCAAGGGGATTCATCAGTGGACGTAGGCACATCTTGCCGAACCACGTAAAAACCTGTGTCACTTTTATTTGTTCTTCAATTCGCCTCCAACCCTAAATTCACACCCAATAATCCATTCATCGTGTTTCGTGCTCAAAAGTAATTTTGGGTACAAACATTGGCGCCGACTAAGGGGATTCGTGTAAAACAATCGTGTTTTATCATTGAGATAGGTGCGTCAAAAGCTCAGAAATCATGCCACGAATTTTCATGCAAAAATCAGCAAAAAAGAAGATGATTCGGTGACGAATCTCAAAATCAGCCCGAGAAAGACTTCTTTGGTCGTCGTTTTAATCAAAAAATGGTGATGGTCCACTAGAATCTATTTCCAGTTCGTATTTTTAGTGGTGGAATCACTTTGTAGTTCGTTTTGATGTAAACATCAATGGATCCGATTACAAAAATAAAATAAAGCCCCACAACCTCCGTTCGAAATGGGAGGTTTAATAGATGAAGCTCGCGAAAGGTGTTTCCAACAAACTTCTAGGAAGTTCGCTCCTAAGCCAATAACACCGGTAATGACCAGCGCCAGAAGTATTCAAAATTCAACCTGGTCAATGCGATCAACACGGACAACACATGCAAAGGAGATAAGCATACATTTTTATCCTTAAATCTCATTAAATGATTTTTGATTTAATTCCATGAAATAAAGCACACGTTTCAATACTTAAATCTCTTTTTATTTTTAATTTAATTTCATGAATTAAATTGCGAATGAACAGTGCTCAATCTTAGTGAAATCCATAAAGCATCATGATAAAACGTTCAAAACCGTTTTTCAATTCCCTACAAACATGGAAGCAAAAATTTCTGTGTTCGGAAAACTTTTATATGCACTTGGGGCAGCAACGTGATCGAGTTCGAGGTTCGTGGATAACGACATGACCGAGTTCGAGGTTCGTGCATAACGACATGATCGAGTTCGTGGTTTGTGGATAGCGACATGATCGAGTTCGAGATGAGGATTGCATAGACCCTTCAATATTTAGCCTTGCATCACTTCGCAAGCACCTAAAGCCTCACCTTGCACGTGAGCACATAAGTCTTTCTTTTATCGCAAGCATAAAATCTCGTCTTGCACGCGAGTATGAAAGACTTGCACCTTGGCAAGCATAAAGTCTCGTCTCAACCACGAGCCCAATGTCCGATATTGGTCCAAAGACTCGTACTCAACACAAGCAACAGCCAGCCTGCCCGAGCAGTAAGCGCTAGCCTTGTTACGTTACGAGCAAAAAGCCTTGCCCCAGCCGCAAGCATACACTACATTCTACTCAAGACTCGACTAGATATCGAGCATCACAAGTCCACCACGTGGCAAAAAGTCTCGCCTAGCACGTGAGCAAATTTTATTTCAGTTATCACAATTGAGGGCGTCTTTGTAATGTCTCTACTCACGCTTGGGGCGATCATGCGAGTTATGTCAAAATTCTTAACCCCCAACAAGTTGGAGGTTAAGAGGGGGCGATGTTTGTACCGTGTATAAAATACACGGAAGTCCAGTAGATTAATACAGGAGGCATGCAGTGGCGATTAATGCCAGGAGGCATGCAAGGCAAGTCAATAGGCATGCGGGGAATTATATGCGAAATTAATGCATGCAAGTATTAATTATGGGAGGTTTCATGCGATTAATTTCATGATGTTTCATGCACAATTAAATCCAAGGTTTCATGAAACATTAATTCCATGAGGAAATAAATACAAATTTATGTTTACCTCATAATGAGGGTAACAGCTAGTTCAGAATTGTATAAATATAGAGAAATGCAATTCTGGTGGGGGAAGAAAAAAGGGAGAGGCTAGCTAACACAGAAAAAATCCATTGTGATTCTACATATCAATGAAAAATCACTCCCCAAGGGGATTCATCAGTGGACGTAGGCACATCTTTCCGAACCACGTAAAAACCTGTGTCACTTTTATTTGTTCTTCAATTTGCCTCCAACCCTAAATTCACACCAAATAATCTATTCATCGTGTTTCGTGCTCAAAAGTAATTTTGGGTAAAAACAAATAACATTCTCTTTTTATGGGTCATTAAATTTGTTTTTCATTTGATCGGTATCAAACAATTTGAAAATATGGATCCATCGATATGAAATTGTGATATATGTTTTGGAAAAACCATTGTGTATTTTGATACTAGGGGAGGAGGGGGAGAAGTGAGAAATGCTAAGGACACACGGCGCGTTGTGATAGGAGGGGACAGAGGAACATGCAATTTTGGGCACAGACGATCCGGAGCCGTATATGGTATGTCTTGTTTTGCGTGTTGATGACGTGGGCAAAACAAACTTTTCTCTATCTTCCACGTTTGGCTGCCATCCCGCTGTTCACTTATCATTTTTGGTTTACTACTTGTTGAGATTATTAGTCCCACATTGTCTGTGCATCTAAGATCCTGCGGTTTATAATCTCTTAGGGCCTCTCCACTCATCGCCAATTGGTTTTGAGTTGGATGCACGCAGAACTTTAACATGGTTGAGCGGGCTATTTGCGAAGAGTCATTTGACCACGCCTTTACTCCACGTCACCCGATTTAATTGTCCACATGTTAGACCCAACGAGGCTACACGTGAGGGGGCATGTTGAGATTATTAGTCCCACATTGTCCGGGCATCTAAGATCCTCGCTGTTTATAATCTCTTAGGGCCTCTTCACTCATCGCCAATTGGTTTTGAGGATGCCCGCACTTTAACACTAATACTAAAGATACTACTATGAATCAAAAATGGACTTATTTTCTTCCCATTAAAATGTGTGGTTGTACAAGTATGTTTCCGATTTGGCATTGAAAATAAATAAGATTTGACAATATGGTGTGCATGAAGTATACTTAATTTACACCATTTTCTTGGAATTGTCTCTAGCGTTTTGCACTCCTTTATTTTTAATCCTTTTGACCACGTACAGTAGAAGTTTGATCTTAGTGAGTCCTGTCGGGATGATCGTTTTAATTGGTCCCCCGGTCACTTCGTTTTAATACTGCGGTTTTCTCACCCCATTAGTAATAACCAGTAAAGATGCATTGATGAAGTGAAAAATAAAATATATTACTTCATTTGCTCACAATAGCCAATAGTATTAATTGTAACCTACTCTTTCAAAAGTCTCTTCTTTTTTTTTTTGACTCAAAGAAAGGCAATATATTAAGAAGAAAAAACAGTACTACCACAAACAGTGGCAATGTTTTTGGAAACAGAAAGCTACAAAACTCAAGTTCAGTTGACAAAAACAAAACCAAAAAGAAAAGAAGTAGAAGGCTAATGAGATCTAACACACCCTCCCAATTATACAAGACCATATTAAGAGAAATATTCTCAAAAGTATCTCTGTACCCATAGACCAGTTGTACAGCAGAAACCTTCACTTCTTACAGCAAGAAGTCATAACTTTTGTAAACACCTTTAAAGTTCTTCTCGGCACGGAACCGGGAATTTATGTTTGGGTGGGCTAATTTTTTTTTTCTTGAACTCTCAACTGCAAGAATGACAACTGCGGTAACATACTTAAAGCTGAGTATGAGTATGCCACACGATCTTTTTTCCTTGGAGCATAAAGCTTTGAATAAAATTTTTTCACCTTAGAACTAATATTAGGGAGGAATAATTTGCGTATCGAAAATAATAATCCTGATTTATTTAGCGGCCAAAGGCCGCCCAATTTTTTTCTAGTTTTAAAGGTTATTATAGGGATGCAAAAATATTTAGAGTTTGTACAAATACGAATAATAAGTCATGAGATATTGTATTTTTGTCTCAGTAATACACTGCATTTTTAGATTATACATAAAATTGTAGTCACTTCTGTTTATGGGTGAAAATCGTTTCTGCCGATTTCGGTAAATTCAGTAGGTGAGTGAGAAACAGATTCAAACCCTAAACAAATGTCTTTGCACGTGAGCACTTCATAGATTCGAGAGATCAATGCTGCACAAGTCCGGCCTAAACCAAGAAATGGCCGTTCCCGGACTTCCTTCGGTCACAAAGTGGAGGAGAAGGGTTGATTTGGGGAGGAAGCCAAGAAAGGTGTTGAGACCGGAATAATTGGGAGAGTAGTATCTCGACTTGTATCGAAAGTAAAGCTTGGGAAGCTTGCAAGAGATGAAATCTTTTGGGAGAGCTTGCAAAGTTGCCTTTCTGAGAGTGTAGTATTTTTCTCCTGACCGAGACTTGTTGTCTGGTGGAAATAGGTAAGACCTATTTATGCAAGTCGAGATTGAAACGTACCCTGGCCTCATGAAGGAAGAGAGTAAAGGGTGAAATAATGAGAGGAGGTGGTAACCGCAAGGTGTTTATGGGTGAAAACGTTTTCACCATTATTTCCTCATTTATTTGACCGCTTTATTCCTTTTCACGCTTTCTTAATGTGAGCGTAGTGTACGTTTAAGCTATGACCGCCAAACCAAAACCCCGGAAAGCATCCCCGGTTGTGTTGATATCTCGAGTGTTGGTTGCACCTTGAGTGCAAGTGGCGCTGCTAGTGGCGCGTGTGGCATGTGCCATTGGCATGTGCGGAATGCCTTGGTGGTAGGTTGTACGTTGAGTGTAAGTGGCAATGCCGAGCTGCTAGTGGCGTGTGTGGCATGTGCCAATGGCATGTGCGGAATGCCTTGGTGGTAGGTTGCACGGTTTGCAAGTTAGGCTACCAGCGTGTGTGTTTGGCATGTGCCAATGTCATGTGCGGAATGCCTTGGTGGTAGGTTGCACGATATGGAAGTTAGGCTACCAGCGTGTGTGTTTGGCATGTGCCAATGGCATAGCGGCTTAGTTTGGCATGGTTGCCAATGATTGCGATATGTAGTTTGGTTTTGGCGTCGCTGCCGTGGTGCGCATTGTGCGGCTTGATTTTGGCGTCGTTGCCACGGTGCGCAGTGTGCGGCTTGGTTTGGCATTGTTGCCATGGTGCGCAATGTGCGTCTTGGTTTGGCATTGTTGCCATGGTGCGCAGTGATGTCGGCTTGGTTTTGGCGTCGTTGCCATGGTCTTGCAGATGCGGCGGCTTGGTTTGGCATTGTTGTCATGGTGCACAATGTGCGGCTTGGTTTTTGCGTCGTTGCCATGGTGCCAGATATGCGGCTTGGTTTGGCATCGTTGCCATGGTGCGCTGATGTCTGCGGCTTGGTTTGGCATTGTTGCCATGGTGCGCAAAGATGCGTCTTGGTTTTGGAATTAGGTTACGTGGTCGAAAACCTAATCTGGTATTTTGAAAAAAAATACCCCTATTAATTATTTACACCGAGTTAAATGCTCTTAGTTAATGTGTTGCGGGTAACACTAGGTCATGGGGTTTTACGATTTTACCCCTTATTTAAAACCACCATCAACATTAAGTCCCTCGCTAGCTCGGAACGGGGGCTTTGTTTGAGTAAGCATAAGATGGTGACAAACTATCAACAACAAACCGTAAAGAGAATTGAGAAGGCTTGTCTGACCTTTTATAAATAGGATTTGGAATCCTTGCCTCTGGTGGTTTTGCACAAATCGGGAGGCTGGCGCAATTGGTGGGGTCGGTGCAGCTTGGGCGACGTTGGGAGGTTGGCGTGAGTTGGGAAAATGAGTGTGCTAGCTGGTGGAGCCGGCGCAAGGTGTGGAAGCTGTGCGTGCTTGCAGGCGTGACTTGGGCGGCCATTGGGAAGTCGGCGCAATTGGTGGGGCCGGTGCAACTTGGGCGACGTTGGGAAGTTGGCGTGAGTTGGGAAACTGATTGTGCTAGCTGGTGGGACCGGCGCAAGGTAGGAAGTCATGCGTGCGTTTGGCGACGTGACTTGATGGGATCGGTGTGAACAAGGAGGTAGTAGGTGTTTCTACGAGATAGCAAAGTTTCCTTATTTTGCCTTTCCTTCACGTGCGGCTTCGATTAGGGCATCGTTCATGCCAAAAAATGCTGGAAGCGTTATGTCCCTCATTGCTTCCTTTCCTTTTTAAAGGTTCCAGATTCAAACCCAACGCAACCGCATCATCTCCTCGTTTGAGAAAAGGATCTTCTTGTTGAATTTCTCTCGGTAGATTTCCTTCTTCTTTGGCGACCGTCGTACACTTTACCGCCGCTTGTTGTATAAATGGAAAATTTCCCTTTTGTGCAGAGATATCCCTGTTGGAGCATGCGTCGTTGTTATCGACGAGGATGACCTAGTCGTTCCCCTTCCTTCGAATCCGTCCTTGTTGACCGCTGCACTTGGAGGACGCCCGATTTAGGGCTCTATCTTGCGAAATGGGATGCAGCGAGAAGTCCCCGGTCATACTTCGGTTTGATATGATGAAATGGATGAATACGTGAATGTAACCTTCCGTACTTTTCTGGATGTGACACTGGGATGCTCAGAAATTACATGATGACATATTCTGGATAGTGCGAGCTCGGGATCCTCCGCGGCCTCGTAAAGTGTTGAAGGCGTCTTCTAGACAGAGAGGTGATGATGTTCTTGCGCTGCACCCTTGAAGAGTAGAGGACCTTGTTGTGGGTACGGATTTTTGGTAGACTGTTCTTCGTATCTTTGACAGTGAAGGGATCCCGTGTATATCTTCCGTTCTCAAGTATGGTTTACGTGTTTCCATCTTTGTAGTAATTGTTGCTGCGGTGAAGCTCTGGCTGGCATCAACGAATGAGGGACAACAGTTCTTGGTAGGAGATGTAATCAGGAGAAACTACATTTTCGTGGTAACAAAGTAGGTTGGTTGATATTCTATGAGCTTCCGTGGATGTAAAAGGATTGGGCGGATGCGTAAGCGAGCAAACTGTCCATGATCACGAGTTTTAGCGAGATGAATTAAAAGGTGTCCATGACTACGAAGATTGGCTGGCTGTGACTATGTTCCTTGATATGGGGAGTGTGGCGGCACGACCCTTTGCAGGAAGGAGCGGCATTGAAGCGAACGTTGAAGCGAAGCCGCTGCTGGAGAACGTTGATGCGTAGCTACTTCTGGAGAGAACGTTGATGCGGATCTACTTCTGGAGAGAACGTTGAAACGACATCTTGAAACTCTCAGAGCCTTGACGGCTACCATTTTGAAGTTGGAGGCCGCGTCACATTCTGTTAAACTCGACATCCCTCAAGAGAAAAGAAGTTAGGAGTCCCCAGTTACATCTGTCGATCGTGCTTTCTAGGAGAGGTTGGGGTTTGGGAACGGCTTCCCTGGCTGGAAACGCCTGCTTTCCTGATGAAGTGCGGTTGAGAGATGCAAATATGTCTTGATGCTATGCCTTGGAGAAATATAGAATCTCACATAACTGTTTCATCATAGACTGTACGACTTTGTGGGCGAAGTTCCAATTATGAGGGTCCCGACAGAAGAAGGGTCTCCAGAAATCGGAGAGTTGTTGATTTCCATTGCTTTCGATTTTGGAGAAGTCCTTCCTGATCTTCACGTGTGACGAAATTGGATTGCTTATCCCCTTCTACTGGGCGTTCAAGAGCAACGCGGGCCTCTTCATCTATAACGCGCGTCCTGCTGAAGTATCTTTCGTCTTTCCATCGAATCAACAATGCTAAAAGGAGGTCAGCTTCTTTCGGATCTTCCAAAGATCTTGCCCCGATGGTGGAGTAGCGTCTATGGTGACGGTTGGAGCTTTCATGCTTGAAGAACCGTTGGGGTGGCGGAAGTGGCTCTGCAGTTCCGTGATCGTAAGTGTATCGTGCGAGAGATGACATGGTTTTGATCACGAAGTCTTTGGAGCCATGGCGCGTTTGAAGGGCGAGGATGGTGCTGGAATGGCGCAAGATGTTAGCGCCTGGAAGGATGCAAACTGTTAGCACAAAGTGTGGTATCATGCGCCATGGCATGCGCGTGTGGCATGTGTGCACAGTAAGCGCGTCGGAAAGGGCATCCGGCAAGCGCTCGGTAAGCGCGGCATGCGCGTCTGGGCAAGCGCGTCAGGTAAGCGCGCATCCGAAACGCGTCCGGTAGGCGCTTGGATCGTCTTGGAATGGGCGCCCGACTTGGTGTGGACGCTGGTTTGGATTTCGGTATGGTGTGGACCATTGGCTTGGCACGGTGCTGGCTTGGCGTGGCTTGGACTTGTTCTGCGGGCCGCTTGCCTCTTCCCATACGTAGCTCAAACAGAAATCCTTTCCTTATTCAAATTCAAAAAGTGTTATGCTTATGAAATGGGTTGGCTCCCCCTTTTACCTCGTATCTTTGTTATCACGTCATGGTGTTAGCGGTGCGCGGTAGTGACAAAGTGGGCAAGCATATCCCAGCTATGTATTCCAAATATTTCTCTTTCAATTTTTTTTTTTTTTTGTTTTCTTGTCTTTGGTGTAAACCGTAGCCATAGGTATGCCTTTCATAAACTTGTGGAAATACTTCATCATAAATAATTCTTCAAATGTCACTTTATAGTAAAGTCTCAAATAGTGACAAAATTGTTATTGTGTAAAGTAGGTATGTACGGGTAGGTGAAATTTTTTTTTTTTGAAAGGCAAACAAAGCGCCGGTTTATGGTTTTTGTCTTCCGGATTTCTTGGGTTGATAGATAAATGTTAGCTTTTGAGGATATTGGATTATTTTCGGGATGAATGGTTTTGATAATATAACTCGATTATGTTTTGGGAAAGGAATATTGGTTTTATGAAAGTGTGTGCGGCAATAGGCACAAGACGCAATAGTAAGGCGGTTTTATTAAGAACCTAAAACAGTCGTATATCTTGCGTAGTCTGAATTTACTCACTTCATAGGTTTTTGCGAACATGCCCCTCTTCATGTAAAAAGGCGGTTTTGCTGGTAGCATCGCAGTTAGTCCCCAATTGTTTGGTAGCGTATTCAGCCGAGTCCCAGTTTTACGGTGTAGTTTTAACAACGATAACCGGGTTGTGCGGAAGTTGAGTCGACTGAGTCGCAAGTCCCCAATCGCTGGTAGCATCTTCAACGAGTCCCAGTTTTCTCGTGTAGTTTTTGCAACCGTAACCGGGTCGTCCAGCGGTTGAGTCGGACCAGTCGCAAGTCCCCAATCGCCGGTAGCATCTTCAACGAGTCCCCGGTTTCTCGTGTAGTTTTTGCAACCGGTAACCGGGTCGCCCAGTAGTTGAGTCGGATCGAGTCGCCTTCCCTACCATCTTGACATCCGGGTCGAAGAACGAGATCGACGGTCGACATTGTAGCCGATAGATCAATCCTCCCGGCCGTGGTCGCCAATTGTTTATGGGTGAAAATCGTTTACTGCCGATTTGGTAAATCGGTAGGTGAGTGAGAAAGCGATTCAAACCCTAAACAAATGTGTTGCACGTGAGCACTTCATAGATTCGAGAGATCAATGCAGTACAAGTCCGGCCTAAACCAAGAAATGGCCGTTCCCGGACTTGCTTCGGTCACAAAGTGGAGGAGAAGGGTTGATTTGGGAGGGAAGCCAAGAAAGGTGTTGAGACCGAATAATTGCAGGAGAGTAGTATCTCGACTTGTATCGAAAGTAAAATCTTGGGAAGCTTGCAAGAGATGAAAGCTTTTGGGAGAGCTTGCAAAGTTGCCTTTACGAGAGTGTAGTATTTTCTCTCCGACCGAGACTTGTTGTCCGGTGGAAATAGGTAAGACCTATTTATACAAGTCGAGATTGAAACGTACCACTGGCCTCATGAAGGAAGAGAGTAAAGGGTGAAATAATGAGAGGAGGTGGTAACCGCAAGGTGTTTATGGGTGAAAACGTTTTCACCATTATTTCCTCATTTATTTGACCGCTTTATTCCTTTTCACGCTTTCTTAATGTGAGCGTAGTGTACGCTGCAAGCTGTGACCGCCAAACCAAAACCCTAGAAAGCATCCCCCAGTTTGTGTTGATATCTCGAGTGTTGGTTGCACCTTGAGTGCAAGTGGCGCTGCTAGTGGCGCGTGTGGCATGTGCCATTGGCATGTGCCATTGGCATGTGCGGAATGCCTTGGTGGTAGGTTGTACGTTGAGTGTAAGTGGCAATGCCCGAGAGCTGCTAGTGGCGTGTGTGGCATGTGCCAATGGCGTGTGCGAATGCCTTGGTGGTAGGTTGCACGGTTTGCAAGTTAGGCTACCAGCGTGTGTGTTTGGCATGTGCGGAATGCCTTGGTGGTAGGTTGCACGGTTTGGAAGTTAGGCTACCAGCGTGTGTGTTTGGCATGTGCCAATGGCATGCGTGGCCGTTAGGGCCGTGGCCTTGGTAGGAAAAGCTACCGGTGAGCATGTTGGCATGTGCCAATGGCATGCGTGGCCGTTAGGGCCGTGGCTTTGGTAAGAGAAGCTACCAGCCGAGCATGTTGGCATGTGCCAATGGCATGCGTGGCCGTTAGGGCGTGGCCTTGGTAGAAAAGCTACCAAATGAGCATGTTGGCATGTGCCAATGGCATGCGTGGCCGTTAGGGCCGTGGCCTTGGTAGGAAAAGCTACCAGCCGCATATTGGCATGTGCCAATGGCATGCGTGGCCGTTAGGGCCGTGGCCTTGGTAGGAAAAGCTACCCGGCGAGCATGTTGGCATGTGCCAATGGCATGCGTGGCCGTTAGGGCTGTGGCCTTGGTAGGAAAAGCTACCAGCGAGCATGTTGGCATGTGCCAATCGGCATGCGTGGCCGTTAGGGCCGTGGCCTTGGTAGGAAAAGCTACCCGGCAGCATGTTGGCATGTGCCAATGGCATGCGTGGCCGTTAGGGCCGTGGCCTTGGTAGGAAAATCTACCGGTGAGCATGTTGGCATGTGCCAATGGCATGCGTGGGCCGACTTGCCTGAGTTGCGTTTTGCCGAGCCTAGGGGCGCTATATTTGGCATGTGCCAATGGCATAGCGGCTTGGAAATATGGCTTGCGATGCGTGTTGGCATGTGCCAATGGCACGTCGGCCATGTTGACCTGGTTGCACGTTTTGCAAGCCTAGGGCGCTATATTTGGCATGTGCCAATGGCATAGCTGCTTAGTTTGGCATGGTTGCCAATGATTGCGATATGTAGTTTGGTTTTGGCGTCGGCTGCCATGGTGCGCGATGTGCGGCTTGGTTTTAGCGTCGTTGCCACGGTCTCGCGATGTAACGGCTTTTTGGCATTGTTGCCATGGTGCGCAGTGTGCGGCTTGGTTTTGGCGTCGTTGCCATGGTGCGCAGTATGCAGCTTGGTTTGGCGTCGTTGCCATGGTGCACAGTGTGCGGCTTGGTTTGGCATTGTTGCTATGGTGCGCAGTGTGCGGCTTGGTTTTGGCGTCGTTGCCATGGTGCGCAGTATACGGCTTGGTTTGGCATTATTGCCATGGTGCGCAGATGTGTCGGCTTGGTTTGGCATTGTTGCCATGGTGCTTGCAATGTCGCGGCTTGGTTTTGGCGTCGTTGCCATGGTGCGCAGTATGCGGCTTGGTTTGGCATCGTTGCCATGGTGCGCAGTGTGCGGCTTGGTTTGGCATTGTTGCCATGGTGCGCAGCATGCGGCTTGGTTTTGGAATTAGGGTTTTGTGTCGAAAACCCTAATATGGTATTTTGAAAAAAATACCCCTATTAATTATTTACACCTGAGTTAAATGCTCTTAGTTAATGTGTTGCGGGTAACACTAGGTCATGGGGTTTTACGATTTTACCCCTTATTTAAAACCACCATTAACAACTTCATAGAAGAAAAATGAATTTTTGGACAAACACTTGCTTTTTTTCTTTTTTTTTAAAGGTGGACAAACGCTTGCTTGTTAAGGACAAGAGTCAGGACATCCCCATTTGACACACAATTTTATTTTATCAAACTGACACTGAACAGGTGAGTCCATTCAATACCTGATTTTAAGAAACATCATGAATACTTGTTTTTCCCTATAGCCTTTGAACGATTGAGATGTTGTTCAAAAATTAATCCATGCGGGACCGGGTTTCAAAATCTTCTTATTTCTTCCACGCAGAATCATATCTTAACAATTAATGAGCTAATTAAAATTTACACCTGGGCTAAATTTTACAAATGTTAAAAGTTACACTAACAAAACATCTTTTTAGAATTTTGGGGTGGGCTTTAGCCAGGGTAAGACACCCCCTAATACCGTCCCTGGTTCTTCTGTTCCGCTCATTCCAAACTGTCCACCAAATAGCAAGAGGGATTAAGCCCCATAGTCTTCTTTTTTAAAGAATTCCCTTTTCTTCTGCACTATTCCCACATAGTAGATCTTACATCTATACTGAAAACCCATTGAGTCTAGAAGCTATTAAAGAAGAAATTCCAAAGTTTACCTGTCTCCTCACAATGAAGAAACAAATGAGTATTTGTTTCTGGAGCCTTTTTACACATTATACAGGCATTAATCGCAATGGAATTTCTCTGATGGAATCAAGAGTATGAGCTGCATTATAACACAAACACCAAGTAAAGAATATAACCTTCATTGGAACTCTTGGATTCCAAATGCTCTTGTAAGGAAATCTGAGATATCCTTCATCTTCTAAAGCAACGTAATAGGATTTTACTGAGAAATTATTCCCAGGAATCCAGATTATAGTGTCATCTCCATTCTCAGTTAAGTCAGGGTTGTTAATAAGCTAAAGTAAACTTGCCACCAAATTATATACTCCCTCCGTCCCACTATTAGTTGACCTAGTAGTACAATTTAGAAATGATTTATCTCTCTAACTGTATGACGGATATTTGTAAATTTTATATCATTGAAAAGCATTTTAAAACACCTACGTAACGAATATAAACATGAGTACCAAATGATATAAAATCAACTATTAGTGGGACAAAATTTGAAAATAAATAGGTCAACTAATAGTGAGACGGAGGGAGTACGAGTTTAAATGCACTAATTGTTATATTGATGCTCACATTAATTATTTTTTCATTACATTAATTTATTGCATGATAGATGAGTTTACTATCATGCTCACGAGTTTTTATTTTTTTTTATTTTTTTTTTTTTTGGCAAAAAAATAAATAAATTACTTTTTGTTTCTCTTGATTATCATACTACTTACTAAAATGGCTTCTTTTAGCCCGTAGCTGAGTACGAGAAGTCTTATTGATCTTCTCACAAGCAGTCCAAAATGGTTAGGCTTGGTTAGTAGTGGTTGGAGGTTTGATATCACAAGATGGCATCACCTGACATACTTATTTATCAAACTTTTCTTCACATTAGTGGGACAAATTTTATGGGAACTATTAGTGTGCAGTTGGATTATTCATAATGTTTTATTCAGAGTAGATTTACATGTTTCCGGGTTTACAAACATGTTTTTCTTACTACGATTTTTTATTTTTATATTATTTTGGAGGGTACATCGCCATTTAGTCCGCTTTGCTTGAAAGAGGGAACTTCTTTTAGGAGATCTAATGTGAATTTTGACATAGTTTATTGGAGCCAGAATAATCACTTCCTAAGTAGCGATCCATAATGTGTTGGATATTTTCAATATCTTAGAAAAATAAAATGGTTTTCTGTTTTGGTTTGCCGCTATGACAGGGAAGTGTTCTGTGTTGGATAAACACAATGGATGTTAGTTGGAGATGAAGAGACACCTTTAATAGGTGTGATGGTTCATAAAAGACAACCATTCCCAATAGACACCTTATGTGTCTTTTGGAAGTGAAGAGGCATCTCCAATAGGCATGAATATCCCTATAAGTACTGAAGGTATTCTCCCATTCTGAAATACACAATCAATGAATTCAACCTGTTTTCTCTCTTTCTAAAGCATCATCAGAATTCTTACTAGTGTGTTCTTGATTGGGTCAAGGGGTGCAAACCTTGAATCCAATTTCTCTGTTGTAGGTAGGGGTGTTCATGGTTACTGGTTAATCGAGAAACCGAACCAAACCAAACCGATTAGGGGGAAACCGAACCGAACCATTAACTAATGGTTGGTTTTGGTTTAGAAAAGATGAAAACCGAGATTAATGGTTTGGTTTTGGTATGATAGAGAAACCGAACCAATAACCAATGGTTAACCGAATATTGATAAAAAAAAAATTCATTGATTAAATTTTCATTAGAGATGTCACCGCCATTAGTTAAATCTTCTTTTGATCTCTAGATTTAGAGTAAGCTTTAACTACTCTTGATATTCTTTTTATTTATTTTTTGTCTCGTAAATTTTTGTAAACCAATACTATTTTTTTTCGTAAATTAGTGTAATTTTTTTTTTGGTTTGACATAATTATTGGTTAACCAAAAACCACTGGGAAAAACCGAAACCGACTGGAACCATTTGGAAACCTAACCAATGGTTAATGGATTGGTTTGGTTTCAATTTTTAGAAACCGATAGTATTGGTTTCGGTTTTGGTTTGGCTTGAAACCGAACCAAAACCGACCATGAACACCCCTAGTTGTAGGGCTTTCATTGTATCCTGAAGGCATTATTTCGCATACCTGTTGCAATCGCCAATTGATATTGGGAGGGTAGAAATAATCGTCTAAAAGAAATCGTATGAGCCTTGAAAGCTTTTGAGTACAACAATCTCTTCTTTGTGTTTATTTCATCCTCTGTTTTTACCCAAATTTTCCAACAGTTTTAGACGATTATTTTTCGATCATGGAGGATGAAATTTCAACTGCGTTAACAGATGGTTACAACAATATGAAGACAAAGAACGGTTGGTGCCTTGGTGGAACATGATTTTGTCATCATGTTTAAGATAAGTATCTTACTTCTCTGCCTTGTATAAGTTTTGATATATAAGATGATACGTGCTTTAGTTCTTATGATGGTGCTAGGATCCATGAATTTATGAAAAAGTATGACAATATGTTGACAAGTTTGTTGTATCTTTTTCATGGCTGATCACGGTAACTGCCATGTTAATCGTAAGTTGGAATAGCCTTGAAATTTAAAATATGTACGAAGAGACGTGTCCGTCCAAAGTAAATATTAGCGTATGTACGAAGAGACGTGTCCGTCCAATGGAAGGACTTTTAGTTCAAGGGAGTCCCAAACATCTTTGGATTCTGTGTTGTAGCAAACTGCTAGAAACATGAATGTTTACTATAGATCAAAGAGTCTCTTCTTTATTGAATGTGATGTTTACCTAACGGTTAATGGGTTAATGAAACAAAATTGGGATGAATTCTGATCCTTGAGAATTTCTTCGTTGTTTTATATTGTTGCTTTAACTTCTTCTCTATTTCTTTTTTAAATGTGTTCTCTGTTTGAAGAGAAACAAGAAGGAGGTGTCGCATCCGACTGCAGTAGACATTAAGTTTCTGAAAATTAACTGCTAATCGATGCTGTTTCGAGAGATGATGCGTAGTTATGTAGCAAGTGAAGAAATAAAACTGCCATGGGGTCAAGTTTTCCTCGTGGGATTCTCATTTCTCAAGATCCTGCGTTAGTTAATGTTTTTGGATCCTATCCATTTCTGTGTGGGAGAATGGAGCAGATATCCTAGTTTTTCAATTAGGAACAGTTGAGCCTCTTGGGTATGAGAATGTTGACATGGCATATGGTTTCACCAGTAAGATCAGATCCAGGCTATTATTGGGTTTGGAAATGGCATGGTTTTGCATGAGTCATTCATATATGAATTTCTGGCGTAATATGGAGAAGTTCTGGTCCGCCATGAGATTGAAGTTTAGATAGCCATTCCCAAACTTCGTTGTTCATGACATCCGAGAATGATCATGAAATGTGGGGGAAAAAAAAAAGAGATTTCTCCCTAGATCAGTATTTGACTTGTCGCAGAGTCCTTGTACTTATATTACTGGTTTCTGTGAAGAACAGGTTCACAAAAATGATGCCATTAGTATGTTTGGTAGAGAAGTTAAGAACTAAAAAGGAAAATGAGTAATAATACTTCACAGTGAAGTAGGGTCTCTTTTTTTCTTTCAAGTTTTAATTGCTGGACTTGTGTAACAAGGAGATACACGCTCTCAAATGGAACGATGTCATACATTTCGAGAAATGATTGATTGGGATAGTTACTATTCTGTATCAATAAGAAATATGTATGAATGAATGATTGAGTACAGTGGAAAGGTTGTAAGATAAGCATGAGTTCGATTGAGTACAGTGGAAGGCCAACTTTTGTAGCCCCGCGATAATGCTCAAAGAGAGCCAAATCCAAAACGACGGTACCCGTACCAGCATGCTGGATTTGAAGTTTTAATTTCTATTGAGAAATTATGTGTTCCATGTTTTGGTAGAAACTAGTTTTGATATGCAAGTCCATATTAATTCTGTTCATGACAATTTTAACATTTGAGAAGAGTCGTGAAATTGGAGGAGATTATATGAAAATGTCATATAAAATTTCCAAACTGTTGGGTTATTTTTAATAACTGAAATCGTCATAGTTGTTGACATAACAATTGTATGACGTGAATATAATTCTTACTACGTAAGAATTATAGGTTCCAAAATTTGGAAAATGGGATGTCTTAAATGACTTTGAAAAGGAAAATGGAATACCGGTGAATATGTAACATTTTGGAAGATTGGGCGCGCGACCAAATATCCAACGATGAGGTGTTACGATGTTACCGATGCATAAATTACGAACATTTGCATTACATAATGTAAAATGTTGTATAGACATTGTCTATGTTTTTTTGGTATAAATTTGTAGAGGATTGGGCATGAGTAGAGGAGTTACTCATCGTGATAATGTGCTTGTTGAAATATCAAGTAAGTTGCCTACAAATTTTTCATGCCTCTAGTGTATGCAAGTCTATAATGACTTCTTGTGAATTAACCGTAAATGTTAATTAGGATCACTAGAGAAGTTACAATTTTTTTTTGTAAAATTAAATAAGAACATTTTTAATATGTTGTCAAAATTGATTGCATAAATGGATGCAATTAATGAGGAAGAATGGCTTAGAACCTAATTTGTAGAGATCCCATTTTTGGAAGAAGTCATTTCAAGCTGTCTTGATTATTTAGGAATCAGGCTATGATCTATAACGTCTCCAACAAAGACTTATAATGAAAGGTCAAGACATACAAGTCTTGTACATAGAACGGTAAGTCAATTACTCAAGAAAGAAGTAATTGCAGTTAGCCATTGAAACGGAGAAAAACTTGGCAGACCTGTATTTATGGAAAGTCTCCCAAAGGAAATGTTTTCAATGAAGTATAAAGAAATGGGACTAAGGTCTGTGAAGGAAGGTTGATCTCCCATAGCAGAAACCCAACCTATGTTTTGAAAAAGATAAACAAGGTTCAATGTGGTACCAACAAGTTATGGATGTAGATTATGGAGCACTAATATAAAACTTCCCATTTCTAATTAGTCTTTGGGTTCTCAAGAAAAACAGGATGGATATAAATCCTTAATAAGTCTAACTTTTATCACAAGGTGTCTCAAACACCTTCGAGACTTACCTATATGAGTATGGAAATCAGGCCGTTTCCTAAGAGAAAAGGACCGTTCTCTAAAGAAGACTCATGAATCAAGGATATAAGCACATGGCCATTAACGTGCTTGGCTACAGAACACATGATTTATGAAATCAATATGTGTGGAGACTCCGATTTTATCATAAGGGATACTTGGTTCAAGACTGGTTTCACCATAGAATCTCGATAAGGCTTTGAGTTTCTTACACTAAGTGAAGGTTCAAATCCAAAAGATACCTATCATTTATGTGTTGATTTCAACGATGATGCTTAGTCTCAATTTAGCTTGAACTACGTTGGCTTGATCCCACTCTTCAGTGCGTGGCGATCACTTGAGTGATGCGGCCACTTCTTTAAAAGTTTTGTTTTATTTTTATTTTTATTTTCATGTTTTTGGTTATTGAAAATAGGGGAGATTGTTGGATATTTTCAATATCTTAGAAAAATAAAATGGTTTTTCTGTTTTGGTTTGCCGCTTATGACAGGGAAGTGTTCTTATGTTGGATAAACACAATGGATGTTAGTTGGAGATGAAGAGACACCTTTAATAGGTGTGATGGTTCATAAAAGACAACCATTCCCAATAGACACCTTATGTGTCTTTTGGAAGTGAAGAGGCATCTCCAATAGGCATGAATATCCCTATAAGTAGTGAAGGTATTCTCCCATTCTGGAAATACAATCAATGAATTCAACTTTGTTTTCTCTCTTTCTAAAGCATCATCAGAATTCTTTCTAGTGTGTTCTTGATTGGGTCAAGGGGTGCAAACCTTGAATCCAATTTCTCTGTTGTAGGCTTTCATTGTATCCCAAGGCATTATTTCGCATACTGTTGCAATCGCCAATTGATATTGGGAGGGTAGAAATAATCGTCTAAAAGAAATCGTATGAGCCTTGAAAGCTTTTGAGTACAACAATTTCTTTTTTGTGTTCATTTCATCCTCTATTTTTACCCAAATTTTCCAACATAATGTTGCATCTTGCGTGTACTCTATGAATGTTAGGCATGTCGCCATGCTGCGTTATCATGCAACCTTCAAATTTGAGCATCTTTTGTAATTGTAAGAAAAATTGGTCATAAGATCCTTTTTTTTTTTTTTTTTTTTTTTTAAAGCATGGTTATAAGAATATGTCGAGGTATAACAGATATTCAAAAGAGAAAATGGGTCATTTGTCCAAAAAAATTTAAAACACGGTTCAAATGGACGAGTAAAAAAAAGTACGGGTGAAATAGCCAAAAAAAAAATAGCAAGGATGAAACTGGATTCATCCTGGCTTATACTTAAAAAAATAGCAAGGATGAAACTGGATGCATCCTGTGTAAAATAAAAATAAGAAAAAAAATATTTGAAAATGGACGGGATGAAACTGGTTACATCCTGCCTATTTTTAAATTTTTGTCCATTTAAACAGTATCTTTTTAATTTTTGGCTATTTAAACAGTATCAAAACCTAAGTGTCTTTTTCACCCAGAAATTGTTGATTTTGGTCTTTTTGACCAATTTTGTGTATTCAAAATATAACTAAGAGTTACAAACAAAACAAAAGAGCCTATCCTAATTTTTAGCGAAAACTTAAAAATTATATCTTTGCTTCGGAAAAAGAATTACTATCACTTTTTAAGCTAACAGAGAGAGTATTATTTGTGTATATAAATATTTCTAATCAAAAGTGATTGACGACATTTGAAAATCTTAATTGGAGAAGCTAATACCCGTATATATGTTAAGGTTCACTAAAACAACAATTTTTTGCATTGGAAATAAGACTTGTTTGCTTTATTGCATTGGAAACAGTAATTGTTTGCATTGGAAACACAATTTGTTGTTTTTAGTGCAAAAAAAAACAAGTTCTAGTAGAATAAGACAAAAAAACATAATTTCCAAAGAAATAAAATAATTTTTATTAAACCTTAACATGTATACGGGTATACAAGTTAACAAAAGCCAACTAGTATATATCAGCAAGAAAGTCTGCCGCATATAAATGTTCATATGACGTTTCCAGTTGTAGATGTAGAAAATCCTACCACTACATCCAAAGGATCACAAACATACATAATGAAATAAACAAGCAAAGGGAAATAGAAGAACACAAGATGTACGTGGTTCGGTATGATTACCTACGTCCACGGGGGTAAAGGGATGATCTTATTGCTTGATTCAAGATTACAAGATGGTAGTTTTTCTCTCAATGCTCAAGGTGTACTCTCTTTCCTCACTCCTTACTTGGGTTTTACCTCTCTACATAGTCTCTATTTATAGTCACAGGTGATGATACATCCAGTACTACGATGTTGGGCCTGATGTAGCTTCCTTGATGTTCTTCTCGGGCGACCAGCTGATGCTTCAGCCGATATTCTTATTTGCTCAAGTCGAGATATCTAGTCGAGCCGAGTGATGTCCTCTTCCGATATCCCACTACCCGTTGTCGCTTGTTTGGTGGAGATGACCGATGTCGCCCTTTAGGTCCCTGACCGAGTCTCACTTTGACCGAGCTCTTCTTATCTCTTCACCAACTCTGTCAGTGCATTTATTGTCCTAGTACCCGATGAGCATCACATCAGAACTTTCTCTTCCTTTATGTCGACCTCACGGGCTGCTTCAGTTCCTCTTTTCTCGCGCCCAGATCTGGTGAGATGATTCAGTACTTCTAGTGCTTGTTTCCCTTGGTACGCCATTATCTAGGATTATTCCACCTGTCCCTGTGGATTATTTACACCTACATTTATGCCCTTCTTCCTCTCGTGTGATCGGCACAAGGGGAAGAAACCGCCTCGTCTTCCCACGTCCTTGAACATGCCGGGTTTCGCGCCATGCTGTTCCCCACTCCCTTTAGTTATTGCAACTTGTTTACCTTCTCCGCCGGTTACAGTAGACAGGGTTTATAAGTCCGACCCTTGGACCTTTGGTGTTTCTTTCACTCTTGTCTCAGCAGTTTCTTTTCCTTCCTTCTTTGTTTTCGCCGCTTCTTCTTCATCGTTATCGGTCATACTTTCCGACGGGTTTTCTTCCTTCTCTTTTCACTATCTCAAGTCTTATATGGCTTTGCTGCCGTTTTTCGTTTCCGTTGCCGCTGTAGTTCCTGATTTCTGTCGTTTCTTCGACTAACTTTCATGGAGTCTTCAACTCCTTCCATGACAGAAAAGAGGTGCATGAGTTATGTCTTTTCTGACGAAGATGGTGTGTCGCTTGATTCCCTATTTGTTGTTGAGAGCCCTTCTAAGCATGATCATCGTGCTTTGGATTCCATCTTTTCTGATAATCCTTCTTCCTTTTCATGTAGGACTGACAAGAGAACTGCTAAAGATTTGTCGGATGAGCAGTTTATCCAACAGCTGAAGGATGAGTTCAACCTCCATGGCTATGACGTCAAGCTCTTGTCGGGCCAAAAAGGCGTTTTGAAGAAGGATGACGTCATGAAGTTTCCACACTCGGCCAAGGCAACCATCGTCACCAGGGGTCAGTTAGAGCTCGGGTTGCGTTTTCCTCTGTATGATCCTAGCCGTTCTTTTTGGTATGAAGCTCTCTCTAAGATCCGCTCGTCCCATGCTTTGGCTCAATGGAATGGTAACACCTTTCGAATCTTATCCGAGTGGGAGAGACACAGTCGAGGCGAATGTACTCCTACTCCTTAGTCCACCTACGATCCTTCTCAGGCGGGCGATTACACTCCTGCTAGTTTTGCTGATAATTATCGAAGCGGGACTGCTACCAATGGTGATCTCGTCGGTTTTGCTGCTAGCCCTCATCGCTATAAGACTCTTCATGACGGTATCAAGAAGCTTTTGTTGGACGAAGATCCCGAGGGGAAGAGTTCCAACAAACATTCCCGTCATACTAGTGACGCGGCTTGGGACCGAGTCCCTTTGGCTATTTCTGGTCCTCTTCTGAGCGGCAGGTTTCCTTCTCCGGACGAGTCTTATCCCTTCTGGGTGGTCAATGTTGATCGGGTAAGTGTGTTTCCTTGTTTTTGATTTAGCTGATCGGCTCGGGCGACTAGTGGGGTGATGTTTTAATTTTGGTATTTTACATCCTAAGTCCCAGAGTGTTCCTTCTGAGTCTCTCAGTCTTAGGAAGATGGATAGGGGTTCTAGCGCAGGAGCCGAGAAGGAGACAGGGAAGGTAACAAATATACTTCTCTCTCATTGCAGTACATGTACTTTCCCCTATTTGTTGCCTTGAATGGTTCTGACATCGGCTCATGTGCAGAAGCTGAGAGTTGACAAAGCTGGAGGTGCTTCGGCGAGAGATGGTGAGGATCTCGAGGATCGGCTGCCTTTATCGCATTTCCTGAGGAAGTTGCCTCAGAAAACTTCTGATGTTTCGTCTACCCTTATAGGTGGGAATCTTAGTGGGAAGGGCAAGGAGACCAAGGGCGACTTATCTGCCCCGGAAAAAACTATGCCCCAGCAGCCAGCTGGTAAAGGGATTGTTCTTGCTGATGGTGTTGTGTATCTTGAATCTGATGGTAATTATGCTGAGGATCTTTTGGATGAAGAGGACGAGGTCGATGGTGGTGAAGAGGAGCAGAAGCAAATGGAGAAGTCTTGTGGTGGTGGAAATTATGTGGTTACTCAGGACGGATAGAATGTCACTTATGAGAACGAGTTGCTGGAGCCTATTTCTCTTGTGGTTCCTAACTCGGGCAGTACCACCTCTTTTACTGTCCCAGGCCCTATGTGCAACTCCCTAGGAGCTCTTATTTCTCCTGAATTTGCCTCTCTTTCGGATGAAGATAAGATCAAGGCCGCCTCGTTGTATGATGCTGGTCTAAAGAGTACTTTTGATCTGCTGGTGAGTTGTGTTAATCAGGTTATGCGTTTACGCCATGGGGTAGGTGCTAATGCTGTTGATGCTTGTAGGATATCAATTGCTCGTTGTTAAACGCCGCCATTCAAGCCGAGGAGATCGGCGAGAAAGCGGGCCTTCGTCTCTTATTGCAGCAAGAGCGCGAGCGATCCCGAGGGCTGGAGAAGCAACTGGCCGAGACTCAAGGTATTTATTTAGCTCTCAAGTTTTTGTGATTGATTTTGTAGTGCCAATATCCTGAGTTTAGTACTACCTTCTAGCCAAATTTCTAGTATGCATGGAGGCCGATGCTGCCACGAGCTATCGCTTGTTGAAGAGGGAGATTGATATAGAACGGGGTCATGTTTCGAATTTACAACAAAGGATTGTCAATAAGGATGACAAAATTGATCGTCTGGAAGCCGAGATCGAAATCCTTCAAACCTAGCTGCATCGTTATGTGACTTTTGAGTACGTCCCCGAGGAGATGGATAATCTTAGGGCGAGCTTGTCTCGATTCCAGGGTATCGTTGCCGACAAGACGTTGTTGGTCGATAAATTAGAAAGTCAGTGTGGGCGGTTAAGGCTTTAGGTCCGGGATTTGCACGCAGATCGCCTTCGAATTCTGGAGGAGAAGAGTGATGCCGAAAAGTGTAGCCAAGAATCCCTTGAGAAGCTTAGAGAGTCTAAGAGAGTCTCTGGGGAGTTGGAGTGGGTTCGAGCTCAGTTATCGGGTTTGCAGATAGCACACTCTCGGCAGAGAGCCGAATGGAATGATCATAAGAAACATTGTCCCTCCAATGAATTTAACGAACAACGCTATTTAGAACTGTCCTCTAAGATATCTTCCCTTGAGTGTAGCTTGTCTGAGTCCGAAGAGACCGTTAGAGTAGTTACCCCTTTACTTGAAGGTGGTGTCCCTTGTATTGTGTTTTCATTGTTGTTGTCCTGATGTTGTTGTTATGTTACTGACTATTCCCGTGTCTTGGGAAGCCGAGCAAAGGAAGGTGACATCGTTGGAAGAGGAGAACGCCCGATTGAAGGGAAAGGAGACCTTGTTCTTTGGCGAGGAAAGCTCAATTGCTCGGGCAGGTGGCCACTGCTGAGGCGGGGTCAATGCAGCTGACACTCGACCTTGCTGCTGAAAAGGCGAAGTTTAATGATAAGCTCGTTACGAGGGTCAAAGCTGGTGTGAAGACGGTTCTCGATAAGAAGCGGGCCGATCTTGCTTGCCAAGAAGGCGGTTCCGGGATCGGCTCCTCCCAAAGAGTAGGCTCATCTTTTGTAGCGCTGCGTCGTTATTTCACCCTTTGCATTGGGTTGTAATCCGCTCGAACACCTTTATTTTCTCCTATATTTTCTTTTAAGCGGGTGTTGCGTCGCCAATTCGGTTTTTTTTATTGCTTTCTGACATTGTTGTTCACGTTACTTGTTCTTTATTGTGTTGTGCCGATGATATGTGGTTTTATGTTTATGGCTAATTTGTGGATACCTGCGTAAGAATGAGTAAATCAGTTAGCGTAAATATCGTTTCTGTCGAACACACTCAACAGGGAGGGTCATCGGGCCCAATGCCATGTCCCGATTGAGGTATCTCATCACCGTCTTTCGAGATCTAGTGGTAGGGTATTTGGTCCGCCCTAAGTTCTATGGGATCGATATTCCAAGAAGTTATCAATTAACTTTCTTGGGCAAGTGATTCCGGCCACTTGCGATGGGAGCAATGTTGCTTGCTCGACTATCGAGTACTCATGCCTCGACAATCGGCCACTGGTTTCCAACCACCAGGGCCCTAGGGCTACCTCGGCACTTGCACACTGCCGTCGCCCCGAGTTCGAAACGACCATTCGAGTGTAAGTCACCCCGACACTTGCACAATGTCGTCGCCTCGGGTTCGAAACGACCATTTGAGTGTAAGCCGCCCCGACACTTGCACAATGCCATCGCCTCGGGTTCGAAACGGCCATTTAGACGCAATTGTCACATTTCCAACCCCACGTGGCATTTTAAGGAAATAGATGACAATATATCATACCTGCTCTCACGGGTGATATAGCTTCAGTCGCCTAGCATACCACGGTCGTGGCTCGGGTGTTCCGTCCGGTTTTAGTATCTTGTATGCTCCTTCACCGACCTTCTCGACAACCTAGTTTTCCGCCTTTTTTATCACGTTCATAACTGGGTAGATCCTTCAGCACCAATTGTCCCGGTTGGAACTCTCTTGGTTGGACCCGCTTGTTATACTCTCGTTGTATCCTTCGTTGGTAATTTTCCATATTTTGGAGGGCCATTTCTCTTGTTTCTTCTAGGTCGTCGAGCTTGGACAGGATAAGATCTGCCGAGATGTTTCGTCTCCACGCCTCGGTCCTTGTTGTAGGTATCATCGCCTCCGTTGGAAGGATAGCTTCGGTCCCATATGTTAACATGAAAGGTGATAATCTGGTTGCCTCTCTACGAGTTGTCATGTAGGCCCACAAAACGTTGTAAAGCTCTTCACACCACTCCCCGTATTCTCCATCAAGTTTCTTCTTTAGGTTGTCGGCGATGGTTTTGTTTGTGATTTCATCTTGTCCATTACTCTGAGGGTAAAGGGGTGTGGACTTATTATTTCGAATGTTGTAAGTATTGAATAGCAAGTCGATATTCTTGCCCTGTAGCCGTTTTCTATTGTCCGAGACGATTTCCGCTGGTACTCCAAAGCGACAGATGATGTGCTCCCAAATGAATCGAAAAACATCTCTATCCCGAATATACTTTAATGGAGCAGCCTCTACCCATTTTGTAAAGTAGTCGGTAGCCACAATTAAGTATTTTCTCTTCCCCGATCCGACATGCAATGGTCCCACGATGTCGATTCCCCATTTGGCGAAAGGCCAAGGGCTGATTACCGAGTTTAACGTCACTGCTGGTGCATGTATCTTTTTTCCAATTTCGACATTCGTCACGGATGAGTGCCATATGCTTTGCATCCTCATTCATGTAAGGCCAGAAAATATCCCATAGTCTTGGCTCGCGTTGCTAGGCTACGGCCCATTTTGTGGTTTCCGCGGCCCCATAATGCAATTAGTTCGAACTGTGTGCCCCTCTTCTTTACTCGAGGCATCTTAAAAATGGTCCTAGGTATCATTTCCTGTACAGAATGCCATCTCGGAGCTCATATGCAGCTGCTTTGCTTTTGATTTTGTTGATCTCGGGTCGCCCCTTAGGCAGTTCTATTGTCTCTAGATATTCGTGGATAGGTTTTCGCCAATCATCGGCCTTATACTGATCGGCCGTAGTTACTGTCACATGCGCACTAATTCCCGTTGTCTCACACTACACCAAAATGAAGAATCCGTAACATTAGACCGTAACATGTTTTTAATGTTACGATATCAGTAACATTTTCTCGTAATCTGTAACATGTTTTAACTATTCCGGTTTCGGAACATTGTTTTAACGGGTTGTAACGGTTTATTACATGTTACGGGTTCGGAGATACACTGGAAAGTCAAAATACACTCCATAAAAAAGTATATTCACACTTTCTCGGTCAAGGACACTAAGCTGTTTTCTGCCTACACTCTCTCTTCACATTCTCTTTAACTGCAGAACATGGATTCCCTCGTTCTTTTCAATTTTGGCTCAAAAATTTCCCTCCCAAAATATTCTCTGCATAGATCATATGGGATGTTTATCACGATCTCAGTTGCAGTTTCTCTTCAGATAAACCCATATATTCAGTTTCCACAGGAAACTTAGCCCTAGGTTTTGGAAAAACGAATTGAAGAAATTAGAAAAATCAACCCCTTTGGGTAAGTGAATGATGTTTGGTTTCAATTTTTAACTGTTAATAGGTATAATCTTTCTTTTATTTTCAATTTTTATACCTTTCATGTATTCAGAAATCATCGAAATTGAAAAATAGTGAATTATTGAACCCTAAAAAAGGTTTAGATTTCTTGGGAACTAAACAAATACATTGAAATATTCTTATTGAATGTAATCTGAAGCATAGTTTAAAAGCAAATATGGGGTGAATGCTTGTTGTGTTTCTGATTTTAGCTAATGAAAATTTCTTTTTCTTTATGACTAGGATTTGTAATATTGAAGATTTTTTTTTTTTTTTTTTTAAGGTTAACTGAATCATGGTTTTTTGTTTTCAATTGAATGTATTAGTAGTTAAAGAAGATAGGTCATTAATGGATTTCTGATTGGTTGCTACTCATAAGTAATTAATGGGGTTAATTTCGTGGTTTGATTTTACCCAATTGATCGTTTATTACAGATGATATGTTGATTTGTGAGTTGTTTTGATAGATTTAGGGAGAGTGGATGTTGGGATAGGGTTATTTCAACTTAGCCTATCAATGGTAAATTTTTACTTGAAAATTGCATTGTCACATAATCTGAATAAAGTCTATATAGTTAGATTCAACATTTTATGAAACTCTCAGCATGTCGACCAACAAACACCCAATACCTTTATAAGACTATCCTGCTTGTGTTTGACATAGCTAAGAGGAACTTGTTGATCTTACTAGAGTTTTACTCCCATTTTTGAAATTCTCTCAATTTTGTTCTGCTTCTGGCTTATGAGACTGTTATATGCTGTTTAATTGAAAACATCAACTGGTTAGGTAGGGTCTAGGGTGGTTGCAGGTAGGTCTTAGATTGTCATTAAAATGGATTCTCATAGTACATGTGTGCTTCTTTTTGCTTTTGTGCTAGTTTTGCTATATGTGTAGTCAATATTCCTTCTGCAGAATAATTGTTGATTCATATTGATGATGGTATCACAATGAATATGGAGAGACTAAGATGTAACCAGTAGAAACACATGATGAATCCTTAAAGTAGGACCACCTCCTCCTAAGTCTAACACTTTGTTCGGAAGGTAGAACATGTCATTTCTCCATTACCACCATCACCATCACCACCTCCTCCTTAGGGTACTTGGATAACTTCTCATAGAGTAGTATCACTTATACCTTTTTAAGTATGTTTCTATATGAATGACCACTGACAAGATATTTTTTGCCAACTTGTTTTTCTTTTCATGAATCTATCTGGGCTTACTTTGTTTCTGTGTTTAGACAAGACTTTGGAGCCTCTCTGCTCCCATTCTTATTATCTAGTTAGCTTGATTTGTTATGCTTAAATTGGGATTGATTATTGTACAAGTGAGATAGAATACCTTTTTTTTGAGGATGAGAACAAGGTTAGATTTCTTTGTTTGTATTTATTTTTATGAAAGGTGTGATCTTTAGAAATGTCTCAGGTGAGATCAACTCAGGGGGCAATACTTTGATCATTATGAGCAGTGAAATGCATTTTCAACTATATTTCAAGTTAATTTGTTATGGTTTGTGATCTACTTGTGGTGAATATTTGCAAATGCTTTAGGGTAGGTCAGAGAACATTTCGAACTATATTGTGCATTGCATATGAATTAATGACCTTTAATTTTCTTTTACAGACAAGTTAACGGATATCATTTCTGGAAAGTGCCGCGACAACTCAATTACATATCACACACTCAACAGGTCCCAAGTGCTTCTGCGTGGGTTAGTTTACTATATCCCAACTTATAGTAATGATATGATTGATTGTTGTGGTAGATGATTTGGTGTGTGTGTTTGTGATTAAATTTCGAAGTTCATGCATGTTTGATACATGATAGTGTGATTAGTTTGATTATATAGTATGTCAGTCCCGATGGACAAAAAGTGGATGGAAGAAGAAGATAGATCCGATGATGTGTACCTAGTCAAGGCGTCAAGGAATTTATTGATCATCCACGTAGAACAGAAGAGATCTTTTCTATTTCCCTTGTAAGAAATGTCGAAACTCTAAAGGGTTAGTCGAACTTGATGACATCGAGTACGATCTATTACGCTGGGGTATAGATAAAAAGTATGTGTTCTAGCACCTTCATGGGGAGAGTGAGTCTTTGCATGCGAATACATATCCAATAGTTGAACAAACTAACCCGTTTGAGCAACCTAGAATGGAAAATCTTGTAGATGATGTTTATGAACTGAACCACAGAAGTGGACAACCGGTAGATGATGGAGAACCTGAAGTTGAGTCCCATAGTACTCCTAATGTTGATAGTAATTCACTTAGAAATAAAAAATTTGAAAAAATGATAAAAAAGCCACTTTGAACCTCTGTATCCTTCATGCTCTAAGTCTAGGACTACCTTATCAACCATGATTCAGTTACAAAATTTGAAGGATCAATTTGGCATGACAGGCAACAATGTCATAGCATTGTTATCATGGCTTAAGGATGTGTTGCCTGAAGGTGCCAATTTGCCTGATAACTACCCTAAGATGAATAATTCTATTAAGGAGTTAGGGATGGAATGTATAACCATTCATGCATGCCCAAATCATTGTATTTTGTATAGGAAAGAGCATGCTGAGAGAGTCGAGTGTCCAAAATGCAAAATGCCTAGGTATAAGCATTATGTAGACCCGAAGACTAAAAGAGGAGGAACTGAACCACTACAAACTGTAAGGTATTTTCCGTTAATCCCAAGGCTTAAGAGGTTATATAGTGTACCTTGGATTGCAAAAGCGATGACTTGGCATAAAAGAGCCAAGTCAACCGATAATCTGATGCGACATCCAGCTGATTCTCCACATTGGAAGTATATAAATACGAAATGGCCAGAATTCAACCAAGAAGAACGCAACGTTCGACTTGGTATGGCTGTTGATGGTTTTAATCCATTTGGCACATTTAATAATGGGTATAGTTGTTGGCCAATTATTATTGTGCCTTACAACCTCCCTTTATGCATGAAAAGGGAGTTTTCAATGTTTACTATGTTAATTTCTGGTCCTAAAGAGCCAGGAAAGCATATTGATGTTTATTTAGAACTGCTAGTGGAGGAGTTGAAGGAGTTTTGGTTCGAGGGTGTATGGACTTTTGATTCTTATACGAAGACCGAATTTAAGATGTCTGCTATGCTATTATGGGGTATTCATGACCTCCCTGCGTATGGGTCATTATCTGGTTGTAATGTATCGGGTTATAATTCACGTCCTGCCTGTGCTGATGATGTTGATTCTCAACGTCTTAAGAATTCTCAAAAAATATGTTTTCGTGGATATCGACGGTTTTTGCCCACTAGTCACAAATACAGGAGCGATAAAAGGTTTAATAAGAAGGAAGAAAATCGTGGTGCTCCACGTAGACTTTCTCGGTATTGAAGTTGAACAAAAGATGATAGAGCTTTAGAATAATAGTGCGCCTCTGGACAGCAACAAAAATCGAAGAAAGCGAAAGAGTTTGGATGATGATGACACTGAAGTTGATAGAAGTACTATTTCACCACCATGGATTAGATGTTCTATCTTATTTGATTTACCTTATTGGAAAGAACTTCTATTACGCCATAACTTTGATGTCATGCATACGGATAAAAATATCACAGAACATCTGTTAGGTACAATAATGGGTGTTGCCAAGAAAACAAAAGATGGGGAGAATGCAAGAAAAGATATGAAGAGCATGGGAATCAATAAGAAATTGTGGTTAACATAAGACGAAACAGGGAAAATATCCATGCTGAATGCATCTTACCTTTTGAGCAAGGACAAGAAGGAACTTTTTTTGTCGTGTTTTGAAAGAGCTGAAGCTTCCTTCAGGGTTTTCCTCGAAGTTGAGCAACAATGTAACTGTTAAACCACCGTAATGAAAGGACTGAAGTCACATGACTATCACATGATTATGCAGCATTTACTTCCAGTATTGTTGAAACATGCTTACCACGGTGACAAAGACTTGCGAATATCGATCCATTGAATCAGCGTATTCTTTAATGTGTTGTGCTTGAAAGTTATCAACGGAGAAGAGCTTTTACTTGCAAGAAAGTCTTTGGTTGAGGCAATGTGTGTTCTTGAAAAGGAATTTCCTCCGTCATTTTTTGTTATAAGCGTCCACTGCATGGTGCATTTAGCAGACGAGGCTTTGATCTCGTGGTCCGATTCGATTTCGGTGGATGTACCCTTTTGAACGGTAAACTATTATTTTTACAATTATGTACAACTTTGTCTTATGTGTGTGCAGTTGTAGTGTTATTTATACTTATTCTTCTAATTTGCGTATATGGTCAAGTTGATGAAAAAGTATAAGAATTACAATCTTAATACAAGATACGTAGAAGGTTCAATTGCTGAGGCATAACTGGTGGAGGAAGCTACTATTTATGCTATGGAATATATGCGAGATTCAAGTTAAAGTAATCACAAACATACCCGTAAGTCATTTCTTGATGAAGATGATGACTTTGTTTGATGAGTCACCATTAGACAATGGTAAGGATGTTCTCTTGGATCAAATACAATTTCAACAAGTCCGTACATGGGTGCTGAACTGTGCACGGAGTAGAGATTTGGCAGCAGTAAGTTATAGATGTGTTAAATGTTCAATTTCATTTTATCATTACTAATACTTTGTGACTTATCTCTCAAATTGTTTCAATTTTGCACTATTAGGAAATATGATCGGTATCTGAAAGATGTGACTAGTAAGTCTCGTAAGGGGCCAACATCGAACATTCACACACCCAAGAGTTTCCCTGTTTGGTTATGTGAGGAGGTACTCAATACTTGATCTATTTATTTTTGAAATACAATACTTGATTTATGTTTATAATTATTTTAAATGTATCTTTTAATTCAACTAGTACTTGATTTTAACAGTTGGAGAAGGCAGGGGAAACTAATACTGATCTGTGGAGATTAGCAAATGGTCCACAGTTCACAGCGAAGAAATACACAAAATACCATGTGAATGGTTACAAATTTTCGACGAAATCTAAAGATGACCGCCTAGTCACGCAAGATAGTGGTGTTTCTATGAGAGCATTAACCAAGTTTAGGGCAAAGAGTACAGACAAAAATCTCAAAGAAGTGATGACCACATACTATGGAGTCATAAAAGATATAATTGAGCTGAACTATACAGATTTCACACAAACTGTTTTTTACTGTGATTGGGTGAAGGTGGAAGACAAGTCACATGGGTGTAAAATTGATGAACATTGGAACTTAGTAAAGGTGAACTTGAATAAGTTGAAGAGCATTGATAAGGTGGATGATGAACCATTCATTCTTGCATCTGAGGCGAAACAAGTGTTTTACTCTAAGGACCTTACAGATGAAGAGTGGAATGTTGTTTTATTTACACCGAAGAAGTTAATTGCCAAGGTGGATGAGGAAGAAATTACTAGCACCTCGTATCATTCCATTCTCGTGGATAATCCATCCTTACTAGACCTTCTAAAACAATGATCGTTATGGTTTACTAGGATTTAATTTTATCAAAATTCTTTGTTATTGATTTTACTTTTACTTCTTATTGCATTGGATTTTTATATTTGTCAATGTTAATGGATTCTCTTAAATTTTAGTTTATTTTTACCTCTAACCATTGTGTAGTTTTATAACACTCTTTTAACTTTATATTAGTTTAGTTATCTCATTGCGGAGACTTGTATAGGAAAAATGGCAGATCGTATGCATGTCACATTCAATGCTTTGGGTACTGCAGTAGGTATTGGTGCGACACATTTCAAGGATCGTATGGGGCGTCTAGTCAGAACTCATATTCCTATTGGTTATCCTAGTTGGAAGAAAGTACCAACTCATTTTAAAGATGACATATGGAAAGCACTTCAGGTAAGAATATATATAACACCTATGTTTTGGTTACTTTATTATAAGTAATTACAATGTATACGTACGTTTATGCAGGTAGATGTAGGACCAGAATATCGCAACAGCAATACTTCGCGAGAGTAATAAACAACTACATTGCGAAGGTGTCGCAAGGAAATAATTTAAATGACGCACCAGATGACGACAACCAGAACATAAGAAAAGTGTGAAGACTTGGCGAGATTTAGGAGTGTCGCAAGTCTAACACTTACATACTTGCGACGCTTCGCGAAGGATTCCCGAAAATAAAGGACGACTTAGTTTGTCATCCACTATGTAATACCCTATATAAAGGGTCGAGTAAGTCTGTTGTAAGGGGGGTCTTTTGGAATTGTTATGCAAGATATTAGGAGAGAGAAGCTTTGGAGTGATTGTAATTTCCTTAACTCTGTTCTAACTTTGTTTGTAAACGTTTCAAGAGAATAATCAATAAAATCTATAGCAATTCATATTCAAAATGAGTTAATTGAGTGGAATCTAGTGAGGGGTGTAGTGTGGGATTTCCTGCAACTACATATGCGCTAGAAACAGGGATTGAAGAAGATTGAAGATCGAAGAGTGCAGTTAAAATTGTTTAAATCAAGAAAATGAGAAAGGAAAATGTTAAATCAGATGAGGTAGAGGAGTTAAGAAACAAGGAATATAATGAAGATATGGAATACAATTCAATTACAAAAGAAATGGTTAATGAATTTCACGAAAATATTAGAGGAAGGATACATAAACGAGATTTTGAAGGAAAGAAGATTATAGATGAGGAGACGACATCGTCTTTGAAGGAATGGGAAAAGCAAAAATAACGTTCACGCAGCAGAAGTGCCTAGAGAAAGTTTGAATCATACATCTCCACTAGTGATCACGATAAATGCAAGCGAGAAAAAGAAGAATCGGCAAAAGCAGCGGAAGAATGGGCAATAAATAGAACTTTGGTGGATACAGGGAGTTTGGTGAGTATTATGTTTTACCATACCTACAAAAAATTAGGATATAAAGATGAAGAAATGAGTTCCCCAAGATATTATATCCATGGTTTTGGAAAATCTATAACAGTACCTAAAGGAGAGATAAAATTACGAATTTTACTCGGAGAAATTGAAACACAGGTAACATTAAGTGTAGTGGATATGGAATCGCCGTAACACATATTGTTAGGGAGACCTTGGGTACATGCAATTAAGGCGAAGCGTCAACATTTCATCAGTGCATCAAATTTCCTATGCCGAGTGGAATTGGTGAAATCAGAGGAGATATTGATAAAGGAAGAATATATCATCAAATCGAAGTAAAGTATTATGAAGGGCAAGTGAAGAAGCGAAAATATCGCAGGAAGATGGTAAAAGCAGCTAAGAAAGAAGAAGAATTTAGAATTTACACGATAAGAGCAAAAGAGGGAAAAGGAATACCTAGCGAAATCATGGGAAAAGGGAGTGAGTTCGCGAAGGAAATGAAAGGACCAACTCCTATGGGAGAACCGAAGTCTAGTTATATCGCATGATAGAACAAACAAAAGAAGTGAATGTTGGAACCAGGAGGAGCCCAAAATCTTAAAAATTGGGACTAAAATGGAAGCGGATGAAGAAAGAAGAAGCTGTTGATTTGCTGCGAGATTACAAAGATATTTTCGCGTGGGATATGGATGAAATGCACAGTATATATCCATCGGTGGCTTGCCATAAATTGGAAATTGACAAGAATGTAAAACCATTTAAACAAAGAATTAGAAAGATCGCGACGACATATCATCCTCAAATAGAAGAAGAATTGCGTAAAATGTTGGACGCAGGAATCATTAGACAAGCAAAATATCCGAATGGATAGCAAATATGGTTATAGTCCCAAAGAAGAAAAAAGGAATAAGAATTTGTATAGACTTTACTGATCTAAACAAAGCTTGTCCTAAATATAGTTTCCCATTACCAGATATTCCACAATTGGTTGAAGCGGCGGAAAACGAAAGGATATCATCTCTTGATGGATATAAAGGGTTACAATCAAATTCCTCTCGCAAGAAGATCAAGAACATACTGCTTTCTTTGCTCCAAGAGGATTGTACTGTTATACAAAAATGTCGTTTGGTTTACGAAATGTCGGTGCGACATACCAAAGAATGGTGGAAAAAGTTGTAGTGTAGTGTAGTTGCGAAATGGAGATGTAGGATCAGAATATCGCGACACCAATATTTCGCGAGAAATATAAATGACAGTACTGCGAAGGAGTCGCAAGGAAGAAAAATCAATGACGTATCAGATGACGATAGCCAGAACATGAGAAAAGTGTGAAGACTTGGCGAGATTTAGGAGTGTCGCGAAGGCAAACATTTATATACTTGCGACGCTTCGCGAGCTACTCCCGAAAATAAAGGACAGCTTAGCTGTCATCCACTATGTAATACCCTATATAAAGGGTCGAGTAAGTCTGTTGTAGGAGAGGTCTTTTTGAATTTTTAAGCAAGTCATTAAGAGAGAGAAAATCTAGAGTGATTGTAATTTCCTTAATTCTGTTCTATCATTCTTTGTAGACATTTCAAGAAAATAATCAATCAAATTCATAGTTATTCATCTTTAAATGTATTAATTGTGTTGAATCTAATGAGGGGTGTAGTGTAGGAAATCCTGCAACTACATATGCGCTAGAAACAGGGAAGAATTTGAGTACAAAAAAAAATTTCATATAATTTCTAGCAAATTATTGAAATTAAGAAATGGCTAGAAGAAGAGGAACATCGGAACAACCAACAATCGTAAGAAGAAGCGGGAGATTGGTTGGAGAAAGGAGAAATGAGGTAGGTGAACCCTCAAGAGTAAACACAAGAAATGGAGAAGAAGGCCAAATTCAACCACCAATTCAACAATTCAGCCAATTCAAATAGAGTAATAGATTATGATAGGGTGAGTGTGCATACATGGAGATCGAGATTCTATAGAAGAAAGAGAAGAAGTGCAACAATTGATGAATAATGGACAAGAAGAGAGAAATCGAGAAGAGATGGGAGAAACAATTCGTGGAAATGAAGAAATTGCAGCATTAGAAGCGTTGAGACAGACAATACATGAAGAAAGGCGGTTAGAAGCGAGAAGAAGCGCGCAAATTTAACAAGACAAAACCACGAATTAAGGATGGAAAATAGGAGGCTGCAAAATAGAAGATCAAGAAGTAATAACGAGATCGAGATCGGGATCGATTAGAGAAAACGTGAGAAGAACATTACTGCAGAAAACGTTAATGAAGAAAATTTGGAAAGAGAGTTAAATTTTGGTGAAGGAGTCGCGAAGAGAGAGAACTAGTAGAAAACCGTTATATTTTGGTGAATGATCAAAATGATGGAAATCAAGAAAATAGGCAGACCTCAAGGACAGAATAACCCGATTAATGAAGAAAATCGGGAAGGAGCAAGAAGAATACTACATGGGAGAGAAACACAAAGGAAACAAAAGGAAATTGAAGATGACATTGAAAAGCATTATATTGAACAAGCGCGTCTAGCTCGCGAGAGAGAAAGATTGAGAGCGAGAAATGGAAAATCGGGAATTGGAAGAGGCGATTGACGAATAATCATGATAATCGAGAAAGAAGGCGCGAGCAAAATCGCGACAATGGAGATATCAACGAAGAATATGAAAGAATACAAAAAAGAATTGATAGACAGCCAAGAAGAGAAAATGGCGAGATATAATGGTGTGAGAATTTGTGAAAGAGATGAGGAGAAACTTCATGAGAGAAAGAAAGAGAAGAGAGCAATGAACGGAAAATATAAGTAGACACGAACGAAGAAGGAGGGAAGCGAGAATTAAAGAGACCGATAAATTCAAATTACGAGGCAAATGAACAAATTCTGCGAGAATTGGCGAGATGAGAGGAATATTGAACAACGAGAAGAGAAGGAGGAGAAGACAAGTTAGATGAAGCTATCGCATGAGGCTGCGAAAAATCCTTTTACATTAGAAGTGCAGCTAGGAGGAATACCCCAAAGTGAAACTTACCAGCATTAACTAGCATTTTTGATGGGTCAACTTGTGCAGTACAACACATCAAGGCTTACGTGAGATGTATGCTACAGTGGGAAAACCATGATGCTATATTGTGCAAATACTTTGCGTCGAGTTTAACGGGAGAATCGTTGAAATGGTTTGAGGGTCTACCAAGGAATACAATCACGTCATTCAATCATTTACAAGCTATATTTTTAGGGCGTATATAAGCAACAACTCTTCGCGACACAGCATTGAAGATGTATTTGGGCTAAAACAAAGAGTTGGCGAGAGCTTGAGACATCGGCAAGTAAGATGGAAGACAATGTGTGCGTGAAATGGTGGACGGGTGGATGAAAGATACCTCATACTATCATTCATAAATGCTATGTTCACAACCAACCTATTATATGTTCAAGTTTTGAGTCAAGAATACAATCACGATGACCGAATTGAGAGAAAGAGGAATATATCAAGACAAAATGAAGTGGAATCGTACCCAGTCGCGAATACAAGTTCAAGTCTTTGCGAATGCAAGTTTGTTACCCAGTTAATACAAACGGTGGCGAGTACCTCGCAAAGGCAACAAGAAAAAGTGGTAGATGATGGAAAGCCAAAATTAGTAGCGATGGGAAGCCTAGATCAGGAAGAATTTTAAAGAGAAAGAAACTACTACAATCGTAGCGGCCCGAACAAAATTCAGAGACTTGATCACCCACAAGAAACCTATGGAAGTCAAAAACAGAATTATCATGGAGGGCAACGACGTCATAGAGTAGTATGGGAAGAAATCAAGATGCCACCACTAAATACTAGTGTGGAGAAGATATGGGAAGCTATACTCTTGATGGAGAATATACCTGCACCATGGAACATGGGGAATGAACCGCCACCAGGTGATAGAAGTCACGAATTCTGCTCTTACCATCGTTTTCATGGACATCTGACAAATGACTGCAAAACATCAAAAGAATTATCCTTAGAATGATTGATCGAAAAGCTGAATCACTTTTTAAAAAGCGAAGAGTTCAACATTTACCGCGCCACCATCAAAGGGAAAAAAACGTTCATGATAGAAGTTGGGGCGAAAGCTAAAAATTTGTTTTGCAACTCCATTGTTCATTCATATCGCACCATTGAAGATTTTCATGATAACGTACTCGATAGGGTTTTTGCGAGGATGTTAATGATAAGGAGGTAATGAACATTGCGCGAAATCGCGATTAAAAGAGTGGCAATTGCATATTATCTCTTTCTCGGCAGAAGAAATACCCAAAGGTAGAGAAATACATGATAACCCGTTGGTGGTAAAACTGGATATTAATCCAAAACTGTTGATGGGGAAGATGATGAAGCGAGAAAATTGGCTTGGGCGATAAATAGAATATTAATCGATCTTGGGGAGCTCGATCAACATTCTTTTTTACCATACTTACAAGATTATGGGAGGAAAGGATGAAGATTTGATCCCTTCAACATACAAAATATATGGTTTCAATGGTACCGCGAACAAGCCCAAAGGAGAAGTACACATGAGAATACCTTTGCAAGGATTGTCAAGCGATATTTTGTATTGTGTGGTCGATGTGGAGTCCCCTTATAATTCATTGATCGGAAGGCCATGGTTTCATGAAATTAGAGGTGTGGCGTCAACGTATCATCGGTGTATAAAGTTTCCCCATCCTAATGGTGTTGGAATTATAAAGGGAGATTGGATAGAAGGGGAAAAATGTTATGAGGTCGATGTGGAGAGCTGTGAAGAGAGAGCCGCAAAAAGAAGGGATGGAAGAAGAATATAAAAGAGGAACAAAGAAAAGAAAGATTGATGGTAGATAGCATAAATATAAGAAGAGAAGACACATTGCGAGGTGAAGATATGAAGGCGGTTGAAAGTCATCTTTGGAAAAGAATTATTCAGAGGTTTTAATGATAATGCGAGAGGAAGCGGGAGTAAAAGGTGCAAGAAGTGAATAATTGTGAGAAGTGACAAAGATTAAGTGGCGAAGGCACGTCAAGGACAAGAAGAATAAAAGGTAGTTGAAGACACTTTGCGAAGTGAATGCATGAAGGAAGTTGAAAAATTGTGATGGAAAGGAAACGTTAAGAGATTTGAATGGTGCGAGAGCGAGAAAATAGTAGGATCAAAAGGTATAAGAAGTGAATAGTTGTTGTTATCAAAATTAAGTGACAGGCATATCAAAAGTAGGAGGAAGAAATAATAATTGAAGAAGAAATGTACGAGAATCTTGCGATCAAGAATGTATGAAAATACGATTGAAGAGTTGAAAAGAGAATGTTGCAAACAAAGCAAAATTACGCGATAGCATCGCAAACAAAATAACATGAGATTATCAAGAATGAATGATTAATTGAATTAACAAAAATGAATGAGTGAGTGAATGGGACGAACCTTTATGGCGTACACCCTAGTTCGCGAATGATACTTCGCAAGAGGCAAATGTAAGACCTAAAGTACGTCATATAAGGGGTATCTCTTGACATGGCTCGGGGGAAGGTTACACCGCTCCTGAAGCTTTAGTCATGGGAATTTGGGGCCCATAAAAGCCTGTCCAGGGAGAGATACTTTGGATTTCCAACTATATATAAGGTTATACCACTGGTTGGACGCCCGAGATCTCTTCCAAGGAGTCGAGTGTATGCTCAAGGCGCAAGGTACAGTTGAGCCAAGAGTGCAGGGGCATTTGAAGTGTCTCGGCCATTCTTGGCAAGTCTTGGTATCTGTTGCACTCGGCCGAAGAAAACTCCACTTAGGGTGCGATCTCGTAACCATAAACCATATAGGTGTAAGGGATAAGAGGCTGCGAAAACAAGCTTAGTTGTTGTTAAGACCGGATGGGAGGAGCTAGTCTTTTATGGCCGATGTACGCCTCCTTGAAGGGGCAACCGGGGAGAAGATAAGGCGGCACCCTCCATTAGGGAGGCGATAAGTGTCAAAAGACGCAAATGTCATGAGGCTTTACTTTCGCAGGAAATTTAGACTTGTCATATTTGTGCAATGATCTGAAGAGGCAAAAATACTAACATGAAGGTAAGGCGAGATCAATGGGTTTTTACATGAAAGTGTAAAAACGTCCTGCGATCACGTCGCAAAAACGACAATATCATGGGATTTTATATTCGCAAGAATATTTAAACTGTCATATTATGCAAGTAAAATATCTGCGAGAGGCAAAAATACTTACGAAATGATAAGACAAGGTCAATGGGTCATTGCATGAAAATGTAAAGACGTCCTGCACTTTGCGACTTTGTCGACCTTTAATTAGGAAGGCAAAATGACCACACAAGTGTTAAGGCAAATCCTGCAACTACATATGCGCTAGAATCTTGTCGCAATGATAAATATCTCCATGTTTCCATCATTTATAAGTGTCATATTCGATGGATTTATGCATAAAGGATTCAAAAGTTGATAATATATCCATTTTAGTTTACAAGGATCATAATATCGCAATGGATAGGGCTCGCGGGATCAATAAACAGCCGGTCGCGGGATTAGGGAAGTCGCGAGGAACTAAAATAAACGACGCGATGAGAAACGACACACAAAACAAGCCGAAAGACATGGAACTGGCGAGGTTAAGAAGTGTCGCGAGATTGAATAGTTGTGCATCTGCGACACTTCGCGAGACATTCCCGAAAAATAAAGGATAGCTTAGCTGTCATCCACTATGTATTACCCTATATAAAGGGTCGAGTGAGTCTGTTGTAGGGGGGGATCTTTTTAGAATTGTTAGGCAAGTCATTAGGAGAGAGAAAATTTAAGAGTGTTCTAACTTCTAAGTGTAATTCTATTTTTCCTGTGTAAACACTTCATGAATTCAATCAATAAAAGTTCTTAATCTTACATCTTCTAATGGACTAATTAAGTAAAATCGAGTAAGGGGTGTAGTGTGGGAAATCCTGCTACTACATATGCGCTAGAAACAGGGACTGTGCAGAGATTGACGTAGAAATTGGAAGGAATTTGGATTAACAGAAAAAAGATTTGGAGAAGATACTCAAGAAATCATTGGAAAAGAAAAATGGCTAGAAGAAGAAATGTACAAGAGCAACCAACGCTTGTAAGAAGAAGTGGGAGACTTCTTTGGAGAAAGGAGGAATGAAACAGGAGAATCATCAAGGATGAATAGGAGAAATGATGGAGAAGATCAAAATCCGCCATCAATCTCTCCAGTAGCAAACGCAGCTGAGGATTATGATAGAGTAAGTGTACATACTTGGAGATCGATTACGAAGACGAGAGAGAAGAGGAGCGGCGGTTGGTGAACAATGGACAAGGAGAAGAGCAAGAAATGAATGGAGAAATGAATCCAGGTAACGAAGAAATCGCAGCATTAGAAAGATTGAGACAAACAATACATGAGGAGAGACGGCTAGAGCGGAGAGAACGAGCAAACTTGACAAGACGCAGAATCATGAATTAAGGATGGAAAATATGAGGTTGCAAAATAGGAGATCTAGAAGTAGCGTGAGATCAAGTTCAAGATTGAATGGAGAAGAAAGAAGGAGAGTTTTACCAACAGAAAGCACCGACGAGGAAACACAAAATCCGAATATAGGGCATGGCGAGAGAAGAGAAGAAATAGAAGATTGTTATATTCCTCAGCCCGAAAATCTTCAAAATGAGCGGAATAGGGAAATCAAGAAAACATGCAACTCAAGAATTGAATGACCAGTGCTTTGAAGGAGAATAATCTTGCATGGGAGAGAAGAATTGAGAAGAAACCGAGAGATCGAAAATGACATTGAGAGACACTACATTGAACAAGCGCGACTAGCTCGCGAAAGAGAAAGAATGAGAGAAGAAATGGAAAATCAAGAGATGGAAGAAGCAATCCGGCAAAATAACCATGACAACCGCGAGAGAAGAAGGAACAAAATCGTACCAATAGAAATATTAATGAAGAATATGAGAGAGTGCAGATGATGAGAGAAGCGAGAGGCAACCAAGAAGAGAGAACAACCGATATAATGGCGTGCGAATTGTGAAAGAAACGAAGAAGAGCGTCGCGAGGAAAGAAGAGGAGAAAATAACGAGCAAGAAGGTCAAAATAGGCACGAGCGAAGAAGGAGAGAAGCGAGCTAAAAAGACCCGAGTAGAATCAAATTACGAGGCAAATGAACAAATCTTAAGAGAACTGGCTGAAATGAGAGGATTCTTGAATAATAGAAGGAAGGAGGAAGGAAACAGGTTAGACGAAGCCATTGCGAAGCCGCGAAGAACCCCTTCACGCTAGAAATACGAGATGGGAGGAATACCTCCTAAGTGCAATCTACCTGCATTAACCAACATCTTTGATGGAACAACCTGTGCGATACAACATATTAAGGCTTATATGAGATGTATGTTACAATGGGAGAATCATGATGCCATATTGTGCAAATATTTCGCGTCAAGCTTAATAGGAGAAGCATTAAAGTGGTTTGAAGGTCTACCAAGGAACACAATCACATCATTTAACCATTTACAAGCCACATTCCTGGGAGCATACATAAGTAACAACTCTTCACGACCCGGTATTGAAGATGTATTCGGGTTGAAACAAAGGGTTGGCGAGAGCTTAAGGCAGTTGACAATAAGATGGAGAACCATGTGTAGCGAAATGGCAGGACGGGTTGAGGAAAGATATCTCATCCTCTCATTTGTGAATGCTCTCTTCGCGACTAATTTGTTATACATTCAAATTTTTAGAGTCAAAAATACAATCACGATGGCGAAGCTGCGAGAATTACAAGAAGAATATATCACCTTAGAAGAAAGACAAAATGAAATGAATTCTTATCCGATCGCGAACACAAACTCGAATGCTGCGAACATAAGCTTGTTACCTCGATTCATCAATACGATGGCGAGCACTTCGCATGGGACGACAAGCGGGAAGGGCGATGAGAGACAGCGGAAGATAGTAGCTATGGGAAGCCATGACCGGGGAGGAATTTGAACAAGAAAGGAACTACTATAACCGTAACAACAATAATAAGATTCAAGGGCTAGACAATGTGCAAGAAACTTATGGTGGACGAAGGCAATATAACCATGGAGGGCGGAGAAGCCGCGAGAATAGTGTGGGAACCAATTAGGATGCCTCCAACTGAATGCTAGTGTGGAAAAGATGCGGGAGGCTATACTCGTGATGGAAGAAGTACCGGCACCTTGGAACGCGGGGATGGAACCACCACCAGGCGACGAAGTCATGAGTTTTGTTCTTACCATCGCTTCCATGGACATCAAACAAACGATTGTAGAAACGTAAAGAAATTATTCTCGAGAATGATTGATCAAGGGAAAGCTGAATCACTTTCTAAAGAGGAGAAGAAAAAGGGAGACATTACCACCACCACCGAAATGCACGCAAGCGAGTGTCGGCGAAAGGAAAGGAAACATTTGTGATAGAAATCGGAACAAAAGCCAAAAATTTGAATTGCAACTCTATCGTCCACTCTTATCGCACAATCGAAGATTTTCATGACAACGTGCTCGGTAGAGTCTTTGCGAGAGATGCGATGATAAAGAAATAATGAGCTTTGGCGAGAATGACGCATTAGAAAAGTGGCAACCGAAGACTATTTCTTTCTCTGCAGATGAAGTGCCAAAAGGAAGAGAAACACATGATAGCCCGTTGGTTGTGAAGCTAGAGATTAACCCGAAACCGATTGATGGAGAAGATGATGAGGCGAGAAGCTTGTTGGGCGATCAACCAATCTTAATCGACACCGGAAGTTCAGTGAATATTCTCTTCTACCATACTTACAAGACGATGGGAGGAAAAGATGAGGATTTGATCCCCTCTACATACAAGATATATGGCTTTAATGGCACTGCAAACAAACCAAAGGGAGAGGTTCGCATGAGAATACCTCTACAAGGGTTATCAACGATATTTTATTACGTGTGGTTGACGTGGAATCTCCATACAATGCGCTGATTGGGAGGCCATGGCTTCATGAAATCTTGGGAGTCGCGTCAACATATCATCAATGTATTAAATTCCCACATCCAAATGGCATTGGTATTATACAGGGAGATTGGAAGGAGTCGCAACAATGTCATGAAGTAGATGTAGAAAGCTGCGAAGAAAGGAATGCCAAAAGAAAAGGTTGGAAACAACATGTGAGAGATGAGCAGAGAAAGGAAAAATTGATGGTGGATACCATAGAAGTAAGGACTGAACATACCTCGCGAGGTGAGTGCCTAGAGACAGGCGAATATTATGGTAATAAAGAAGCAAAGGATATGAGGAGCAAAAGGCATAAGAAGTGAATAATCAACAAAAAAAAAGGAGAAAAAGTAGCAATTGAAGTAATGATGTGCGAAGAATCTCGCAACCAAAAGTATATGAGAATTCAATTAAGAAAGAAAAATGAAAATACGAAATTATGCGAATACTTCGCAAACAAAATCGACAAATATTGAAACTTGAATGATTGAATGATTTAACAAATATGAATAAGTAAAAGAATGGGACGAACCTTTATGGCGTACACCCTAGTTCGCGAATAACATTTCGTAAGAGGCAAATGTAAGACCTAAAGTGCGTCATAATGGGGGTATCTCTCGACATGGCTCAGGGGGAAGGTTACACCGCTCCTGAAGCCTGAGTCATGGAAATTTGGGGCCCATGAAAGCCTATCCTAAGAGGTACCTTGGATTCCCAACTATATATGTAGGTTATACCCTGTTGGGCGACCGAGGTCTCTTCTTAGGAGTCGATGTATGCTCAAGGCGCCGGGGTACACGGTTGAGCGAGTGCCGGGATGGATGAACCTACCACAGGCCATTCTTGGCAAGTCTTGGCATGCGTTGCACTCGCCCGAAGAAAACTCCACTTAGGGTGCGATCTTGTAACCATAAACCATATAGGTATAAGGGATAAGAGGCTGCGAAAACAACTGTTGTTGTTAAGACCGGATGGGAGGAGCTAGTCTTGTATGGCGATGTTTCGCCTCCTTGAAGGGCAACCGGGGGAGATGATAAGGCGACGCTCTCCATTAGGGGGTGTCAAAACAGACGCAAATGTCATGAGGCTTTGTTTTCGCAAGGAGACTTAGGCTTGTCATATTTGTGCAATGATCCTGCAGAGGCAATAATACTAACGCGAGGTAAGGCGAGATCAATGGGTCTTTACATGAAAGTGTACGGACGTCCTGCGATTTCGTCGCACGGCAGCAATGTCATGGGGCTTTATGTTCGCAAGGATATTTAGGCCTGTCATATTATCGCAACTAAAACATCTGCAGAGGCAAAAATACTTGGAAAATGATAAGGCAAGATCAATGGGTCATTACATGCAAGTGTAAAGACGTCCTGCGATTTTTGTCGCGATGAAAAAGGTGGCGGGGAGGACCTCTAATTAGGGAGGTCTGACTTGGAAGACCACACAAAAATGATAAGGCAAGGTCAATGGGCCATTGCATGAAAATGTAAAAAATGACCTGCGACCTTGTCGCAATAAGAAAGGACAAAATACATTCATGAAGATAAGATAAGGCAAGTAGAATTTTTGATTTATAAAGATACCTGCGACCTCGTCGCAGCAATACATTTCAATAACAGTTATTGTACAACCACATACATGATGACAACTAAAATCTTCCATCTGAAGATTAATAACAGAGGCAAGTATGGGAATGGAAAAGATGGAATATTGTTATTCATCTTCTGATGCAAGAGTTATACATCAATAATGTTAGCCAATTATATTACAAGGAAGAACTACCAAAAAAGGGGAAGTAAAGATTGAATTCAGGGGGGAAAAATCCAAGAAACACACTATAATAAGAATATAGAAATGTACTGAGATATTACAAGCGAGAAAAGAAAACAAAAAGAGTTATCTCTTTGGTGATTCTTCTTCTTCATCCGATTCTTCAATCGATTATTCTCATCGCGAATTTTCTTCTTCGCCGGCCTCGCTATCCAAGAAACATCTCGAGGCAGGCGGATTCTCGGGAACCTTTTCAAGGAGACGAGGATATGAATGTAGAGGGATATTGTGGTCCTTACAAACATATTCCATGCCTCCATTGCGAAAACGAACAGCATCATTATTAAAATTCTCCACTGTCGTTAGAAATTGCCTCTTCAACTTGGAATATCTATTCTCGCGAAGGGATAGATTCTTTGCGAGCTGTTCTTTTTCGACTTCGAGTTCTTCAATTCTTGCGGGAAAATTCCTGGCGAGTTGTTCCTTCTCAGATTCAAGCTCTCTAATTCTAATTTGAAGCCTCTTCTCAGATTCTGCAAATAAATAACAACAAGTTAATAATTTACAAGCAATATTACAAAAGTAAGAAGTAGTAAGGTGTAATAAATAACCTTCTCTATCAGATATCATATCTTTAATCAAGGAAGTATGCTCGGCGTGAAGACTAACATCAACACCTAGGTTATTCCCTGGCATTATCTAAAACTTTCGCAGCCAGGGCGAATTCATCGTCACTATTTATAACGAGGAGAGAACGAACTTGATCTTCTCGCTCACTAAGTATGGTATTCGTGCAACGAAGGAGTTCATCTCGCTCAACTTGTACACAAGGAGAGATTTATGAAATTTGCTAATGCTTGTGCACTCTTGTTAGCAATGCGATCATTCTCATCTATATGGTCACTAATTTTCTTCCTCAAAATTTTGATTTCTTTATTGGACTCGAGAAACATTCGTTTAAATTGGTTGGCAGCACTTAAACCAGATCTATGTTCAATTTCTAAAAGACGATATTTGGTCCAGAAGTTCATTTAATGAAAGGGAGTTAATTTTGTTGATGAACTACTTAAAGAGTTGTTGAGGTGGGTGAGAAGAAGGTTATTATCCATAGGATCAGGAAATGTATGGAGAAGAATAGCCTCATCGGAGAGATTATATACATCTGCGAAAGTAATAAGTTAGGTAGCAATATGCGACCGATAAAATAAAAATAGTAAAAGGGAGGAAAAATTTTATACCATAAAGTTCTTTGATTGGCGTTTTGAAGAGTGGACACCTTATTCTTTTGGGAGTCAAGTTCGGTATTTAACTTTTGAATTCTCTCGTCTTTATCGCGAGATGACGCAGACTTCAATCTCTAATTCTTGAATCTTCTTGCCCAATTGCAAATTCTTCTTTTCAAGATTGTTGCGTCTTCTCTCAAGGTCTGAGGCAACTACAAAGGAAGATCTTCCAACCTATAAAAGAAGATAGAAAAATCATTAAAACATATATACATATACTTAAACAATTTAAAGTTAGCAGGGAAGTATGACTGTACGCATACCAGAGAACCAAGTGCATTCAAAAGGTCAGGAGACACAACTCTAGAGACTCCATTGAATGAATTATTGCCTTCTAATAAAGTGCATTACACACGTTTGCGAGAGACCCGCAAAAGAGAAGCTAGGGGAGCATCTCCCATTCCTTGGAAACAGTCTGAGAAGATGCTGGATAACTGATCCATGGAAGAGCTAGTCGATGGAATCCTCTTGGCGAGAGAAGGATTCGACTCATGGTTATCCTCGTCTGAAGATTCAGAGCGTGAGCTAAGGCGAGAAGAGGATTGGACCTTTCGCTTCTTGGTTAAGGGGGCAGAGGATTTACCCTTGCGAGCGACAGTTTTACCCTTACTTTTCGTCCTCGCAGCAATAGTTCCTTCAATTTCAACCTTCACATACGCGTCAAGATAAGAAACAGAGGCAACAATATTGTTTTAAATAAGAAGAAAGGAAGTGATTCTTACTTCACTCGTAAGTGATCGAAGCAATGTCAAAGTATCCTCCGACGGATCCTTTTTGTAGCTTCTTCTCAACCTTGGCTATCTCGAAAGATTTCACAAACTTAGCAATTATAAAAAGAAAGTTGCAAAAGCAAGATTTGAAGTCGGAGACATACCTCTTTCTTCTTCTCGGGCCATTTGAATTCCCAAGGATGATACCCTGCGAGATTCGCGGGAAAGAATATCGAGCCCGCGATGTAAGGACCATTTAAGATCAAGGGTACGACCCACCATTTCTCATCTTTGGAATGACGAGGAGAGGTGTTATTGCCAGGTGCCAATCAATGTCTTGCATGAGTAATTTATCTTCGAGACATTATCCTTTTTCTTTAGGCGAATGCCCCAGCGAGATTTCGCATTCACCATAGTTATCACTGAGTAATTTTCAAAAAAGTTTTCCACGGTATACTTCTCAACAGCTATTTCCAAGTCTGCGAATTTGGAATTTCGACGAGTTAGAATATAAAGATCCTTTACTGCACACACGGTTCGCGAACTCAAGCATCGAGCGAATACAATCGCCACTTAATTGATAAACACCCAGAGAATTTTTCATGGGCCAAAATTTCATAAAATAAAGGCAACTCGGGATTGTACAAGGGAATAGGAAGTCCCGCGAGAAGGTGACCTAAGCGAAACTATAATCTTTTGATTATTACATTGATGATCGGAGAAAAGATTTGCGAAAGAATGGATGAAGGTTCTTGATCGGGAATGGTTGACAGTAAAACCCTTCTCGAGCAACTTCTGTTGAACTTCTTCAAAAAGAAGTTTTGTATGCACGACCAATGGAAGCCATTTATCGGTATGGGAATGGATGGAAGATTGGAGATTAAAAACGAGCGCTAGAAAGGATGAAGAAAAGCTTTGCGGTAGCGGAGCGCAAATTGCGGAAGGAGAGAATCAAAGAAAAGTTGCAGAGACAAGCTAAAAGATGAAAAGGAGGGGAAAAGAAAACTATATATAGGGGAAAAGAGCCTCGAGAAAAACGAGGTCATTTAATGCGAAGAGACATGAACGGTCAAGAAAAAGTGGTTGAAAGAGACGTGTCAAGAGAAGACATTAATAATCAAAATCCGTGTAAAAATATAAAACTGAAGATTCTAAAGATAAGCAGTCGCGGCAATAATATCGTAAAAATCTCATGATACTCTTCCCTTCGCAGGAGAAATATGAGGAAAGATAAGAGACGATACTTCATATATATCTCAAAGAAACTCTGAACTTCGCAAAAAGAATAGAGGCAAGTACGTACTTTTCAAGTACAGTATTCTTCTGCTCGTTCCTTCATCAACAAAGATCAAAGATTACTACAACAACGGATTTTTCCTTTAAGATCGCTCTTCAAGCAATATTCAAGGAAAAAGAGGCAAGATGTAGGATCATAATATCGCAATGGATAGGGCTCGCGGGATCAATAAACAGACGGTCCACGAGGGAGTCGCGAGAACTAAAATAAACGACGCGATGAGAAACGACACACAAAACAAGCTGAAAGACATGGAACCTGGCGAGGGTTAAGAAGTGTCGCGAGATTGAATAGTTGTACACTGCGACACTTCATGAGACATTCCCGAAAATAAAGGATAGCTTAGTTGTCATCCACTATGTATTACCCTATATAAAGGGTCGAAATGAGTCTGTTTGTAAGGGGGGGAATCTTTGGAGAATTGTTAGGCAAGTCATTAGGAGAGAGAAAGTTTAAGAGTGTTCTAACTTCTAAGTGTAATTCTATTTTCCTGTGTAAACACTTCATGAATTCAATCAATAAAAGTTCTTAATCTTACATCTTCTAATGGACTAATTAAGTAAAATCGAGTAAGGGGTGTAGTGTGGGAAATCCCTTTACTACGATTTAAGTTTAAAACTTGAAGGGTGAACAAGGCCTTGAGTCTTTAAAAAAAAAAAGAAAAAAAAATAAAAAAAAAAAAAAAAAAAAAGTAGCGGCAAAATGTACCTTTTAAATCTTCATTCTTCTTGCGAAGATTGTCACAATCCAAAGTGAAATGTTGAGAAGATTGTTCTTTAAGATCTTAACTTCTTGCTCCAAAGATGTTTGCGACACCGTGTCGAGCCAAACTATTTATTCAAGGATTCAAAAACACAAGACTTGATAGGATCAGTGGGAGGTTTTCTTGACATCGTTCATGGTGTCTCGATAAAACTTTAAAAGCTACATCTATCCCTTCTAAGTTTTCTTTGGTAAGAGGATAGACTCGAGAAGAGGAGGAAGGAAAAGTTTGAATCATTCTTGATCATAAGAATGCCAGTTGAAGAAGTCTCGGTAAAATGTGAAGGAGAAAGAGAAGTATTAAGAGAAAGAGTGGAGAGGGTACATTTTGAAGAATTTCATTCAAAAAACTCGGGAATTGATTTATCCTGCGAGGATATCGCAGAGAGGATGGATTATCTTGAAGAGAAGGGGTTGGTTTATCTTGCGAGGCAATCGTTGGAAGAGATGAATCGCTTTGCGAAGGCACAACAGAGAAGAAACAAGTTTGAATCCGGGAAAGGAAACAGAAGGTGCGACAGAGCTTAGAGTGGCGATGCCTCTTGGGAGATCTACCTTCATTTTTGCCATCCTGCCGAATTACAAGTTAAATAAGAAACAGAGGCAACAATATTGTTATTAAAAGAGTAAATGTTTCTTAAATACCTTTCCACTCGCAGGCTGCCTTTTAGAAGCAAAGGATTTCAATTTTTAACCCGAAGAAATATTAGGGTTCTTAACGGTGAATTTGGAGCCGGGTTTGTCTTGGTCGAAATAAAAATGGTGGGAGAAACATTAAAAGAAGAGCAATATTCAAATAAAAGACTACAATAAAAGAGATCAATCATGAAGTAATCAAAATTGGTGAAATCAACAGACCTTGATGCCATAGAAACGGTGCAGAAGAATTAAAGCAGGAAGACAATGAAGGAAAACGACAGAGAAAAATTGCAGACAATAAAGAAGATGAAGTAAAAGAAGAGAATTTTCAAAGGGAATTCCTCTTTAAATAGACGAGAAAAGGGTAACCTGACGAACCGGTAAAAATAAAATCTTAGATACGTAAAAACAGTCATTCCTAAATTCACGGAATCTTGTCGGTAAAAGAAAAACGAACAGAAACTAAACGGTGGCGACATATCGAAACATTAGTTCTCATGACATTCTCTACTTCGCAGAGAATACATGAGAAGAGGCAAGATGTAGGACCAGAATATCGCGACAAACAATACTTGATGCGAGTAATAAACAACTACATTGCGAAGGTGTCGCAAGGAAATAATTTAAATGACGCACCGGATGACGTGACGACGGAACATAAGAAAAGTGTGAAGACTTGGCGAGATTTAGGAGTGTCGCGAAGTCTAACACTTACATACTTGCGACGCTTCGCGAAGGATTCCCGAAAATAAAGGACACTTTAGTTTGTCATCCACTATGTAATACCCTATATAAAGGGTCGAGTAAGTCTCATTGTAAAGGGGTCTTTTGGAATTGTTATGCAAGATATTAGGAGAGAGAAGCTTTGGAGTGATTGTAATTTCCTTAACTCTGTTCTAACTTTCTTTGTAAACGTTTCAAGAAAATAATCAATAAAATCTATAGCAATTCATATTCAAAATGAGTTAATTGAGTGGAATCTAGTGAGGGGTGTAGTGTGGGATTTCCTGCAACTACAGTAGAATTTGATGTATCAGATGACATGCGGAGTTACCTTGAGAAAGAGATGCCCGTAATCATAAGAAAGTTCAAAACCAAATTGCGATTTGAACATTTGGATAAGCATACTAACTACGACGAGCAAGTTCTGGATGTGCCACCAGGTGTGAGGGCTGAGGATTGGGAACGCTTCTGTAAGAATGAAGCTTTAGATGCTTCCAAGAATAAAAGAAAGACAAATGATGAAAGCAGGTCGAAGCTCATGTATTCGCATACTTGTGGACGTTACTCTGGTTCAATGATAGAGTACAACTTGGTAATTATCTGTGTGAAAAGTAACTTATAAGTATGTTTATTTAGTTAGATATTTAACAAACTTTTTCCGCAGAAGCAAAAAGACCCTAAGAAGAAAATTACTCGCAGTCATGTGTGGGTTGCAAGCCACACGAAAAAGAATGGGAAATATCTTCCTAGTGTTGAACCTTATGTTGTAAGTCAAATGATCGTATAACAGTATGTACAATTGTATGTATTCATACATATATATGTTAACATATGTAACTTTTGATATTTTAGAAAGAAGTCACGGCTGCTATGGATGCACAAGCTGCCACTGAAGATGGAAATATTACTGATACTGACATGTATGCAGCTTCGCTTGATACCGACCCAGTTGCCCAAGTATTTGGCAAAGACACTAAAGGGCATGTTCGTGGAGTTGGCAGCACCATATCCCGAAGGCGATGCTTGCATGTGGCACCACCTTGAAATGCTTTCGGAAAAAGAAAAAGAAGGTAATGAACTGAAGAGCGAAATGAATATTGTGAATTCCAAGCTGGACACTTTAATGGAACATGTAAGTAAACCCCAAAACTTTTCAAGTTTTTGCAACTCAGTTGTAAGTCTGTTAGATTTTATTCTTGCTTATTTATCCATTTTCCTAACTAACAGGTCTTAGGCATAAAGGGAAAGAATGTACATCCTTCTGCTGAATCGGTAAATGGATCATCAGCAGGCAAGTCGTCTGTGGGCACTTTGTCTGTGGGCACTTCCTCCGTTTCACCTACCTATGTTCCAGCAACATCTTCTGGGAGCTGCGAACTAAGGAATATGAACTTCGAAGTAGTTGCTATCGCAACCATAGTTACTGATGACACAAAGGGTATTTGCCATGGTTATAAGTTAGATGTAGAGCGCGAAGCAAAAGTTATTCTAATCAAGATTGTGATGCCTAATACACCAATTTACAAGTCTGGGAAACAAGATGGTGCTAATATATTTGAGGATATGATGGAAGGTGGATACTTGGTGTGGCCAAAATCGTTGATTACATACTAATGTCGATCTTAAGTTCTTCACTAAAGTTTATGAATTCTAAGTGGTTAATTTCTTAGTGTTGTAGTTATCGTTAGGTTTTTCGGACTAAAAGGCACTTGAACCTTGTCTAAGCTTGTTAAGATTGACTTCCTTTAAGTTTGGTTATTTATTTTTCATAGTTTTATTATAAGACTTCTGTTATTTAAGTATCTATGTTTTTCTATAATTTGTTACCTGTTAGGGGCAACACTTTTTAACTCCGCCAATGCAAATGCTTATATCATTTCATTGCTGGTCCCAAGCCCGGATAAAGGAGGATGGGAAAGGAGATTTGCGGGAAGGGATTCAAGTAATTGTGGTTGATTTTGGACCATCCTCAATATCGTCACACATATAAGAGGTAAAGCTGGTTTGTTGCAAGTTTTCTTAAATTTATTTGTGTTGGTTCAATTTATTGGTTTTGGGGAACTGTGCTTGTTCAACGTACATGAGTAGCAAGAACTGTCTCTAAGCAACCTAAGGCTATTGGGGCGTCAATCTAGTCCAGCTGTAACAAATGCATTTGGTAATTCTTTTTAATTTGGAACTTTATGATTTCGGTGATGTTTTTTCCGTTGTAGTTTCCTGATGTCAAATGCCCCATTTCAACCTAAGACTATTGGCTTCTGTTTACATCAGATGCGTTTCTTTCTAGGGCTAAGAAAGAAAATTTAACATCAGAAGTGGAGATCCAGTCTTTGGTTTCTGATGGAGGAGCTTCTGTAGTGAATCAAGATGGTGGTTTTTTAAGGAATTGTGAGATTCTACCGTATGTTAATTAACCTATTTCTTCAATTTTGTCTATGAATTCAGATTTGAGGTTCAAACTCATTGAAATGGGTGTGAGAGTGTCCTGTCACCTGTGTGAATCTGGGGCATTACCACCCAAATCCTTGGAGGGTGAGGTTTTGAGTTTGGTTAAGAGAATGGGGATTAGAATTAGAAATCTGTAAGTGATTCAATTATGATTTTTATTGGATTGCAATCAATCAGGATCCTGGTTGGAACCTGGGAAGGTTTTTCATAATGCAAATGAGAGTCTATTTGATTTTAGTTTGATTTTTGCCTTTGATCGCTGGTATATTGGAAAAGCCTTTTTGCACATGTATTTTGTAATGTGAATACTTAGGGCATTTACTATAGCTTCCTGTAGATTTGAAGGAGGGGAAGTTTTATCTTCTGTAGAATGACTCGCTAAAGTTTGTTGATTCTTATTTCCAGCTCCTAGTGGTTTACTCTTTGGGTATGATAGTGGTGCCATTTCAGGAGCTGCTATCTCTTTGCAGGTATACTGTTTTTCCTTTTCCGTCTGCTCTTGCATTTTGGTCTACAACACTTTGGTTATACTATTGGTACGGACTTCTTGAATTCGCATTTGAGAGACACTCTTATTATTTTGATATTTGACCACTTGCGCAGTCACCAAATCTTAGTGGGACAACATGGTTCAATCTATCTTCTAGAAAGCTTGATCTTGTGGTAACTCTTATAACTGATTTACTGTTATCATCTTCTAGTTATACGAATTATTCCTCAATTGTAGTTTGGTTAAGATTGTCTTCTGTTTATTGTGCAGGTAAGGGGTCCTTTCTATGGAGCTCTTATGAGTTCCGTCATCGTCTACCCCATTGCAGATTTTCAAGGTAATTCACCTATGTTTTTGTTCTTTCTGCTACTAATCTTGGGTATTCCTGAAAAAGTTTATCTTTTTACTTAGAAATTGCATTTCGTTTAAGGAAGGAGATGTGAACTTATTATAGCATCTGTGCTATATACGCTTGGTGGTTTAACCACTGGCTTGGCGCCAACCCTTAATGTTCTCTTATTAGGGAGGCTACTCTATGGTCTTGGAATAGGTTTGGTAAGATTATCCGATCCTACTTTCCTCTCTCTGTTAAATATATTTTACTCACTATACTTATAAGTGTTGATATTATCTGGTTCTAACAGGCCATGCATGGAGCTCCGTTATATATTGCTGAGACTTTCCCCTCTCAGAGATGTGGAACTCTTATGCTTATGAAGGAACTCATGATAGTTCTTGGGATACTGGATTAGACACCTTAGTTGGATTATTGGAGTCCAATTTTCCCTTAGCTATCAATCCATCATTGCAGTACTTTACGATGGATTAGACACCTTAGTTGAAAGCAAAGGTACTTCTGAAGTTAACATTCAATGTGCGGAGTTGAGTCTCAGTTTTTTTGCTTTAGCATATGTTTGTAATTTTGTTTCTGCTGATATCCATGATCTGGATAATTTATGAAATACGAAGAACGAATTGACAATGCTAATGATCTCTTTGATAGGTTTCTTGGGGAGTTTCCCAGAAGAGCCTGCTCTGGTTCAATTACATTTTCTTACAGTCACTATTAAATTTTTTCGATGCTTGATCAAGTGTCAAAATGTGTATCCTTGTTATTGATGCTCCTGCATTTTCAATTGCACCATTGCAGGTAGTCCTGAATAATACTACTGTTGAGACGGACAACCCAGTTGTGCGTGATCGGGCTATAATTACAAGTCTAACACGGTGTTACCAGGCTGTAAGTCTACAGAAGTAATCGTCTTCAAATAATAAATATGGTGGAGATGTCTTCAAGTCTAACACGGTATTTGCCAGGCTTTAAATGTAGTAAGAACGTACAAGTTTAAGCTTCTCTCAATAACCATCAAAAAGGATGGGAGACTAAAAGATACCTTGACACTATTAACGAATTTAGTTTCGTTTTCTTGTATTCGTAAAGAAAGAAATGACCCAATCTTATCTGTTTGACTCTTTGCTTGTTTCAAAAGAATATTAGTAATGATATTACGAGAAATATAGTACTCTTTATCTTTTAATTTGATGTGGCGAACATCGAAATACAAATACATATCCCGAGTATGATGTTCGAAGCGTATCGATTGCACATAGTGACAAATAACCCGATATATATATGTGATTTTAGTAATATCAAAGGCCTATTTTTGGAACAGTATTTCTGTGTTACAAGAGAAAAATTTAGTAACAGTTTCCATGTGTGACAGATTGTGGAGACGTGTTACTACCTGCACGAAATAGAACAGATGATCTGGTGTTGTGGAAACGTTACTGACTAAATCCGTAACATATGAAAACCGTGACAAAAAATCCGCCACACCCTCAACAGTAACGTTTATTCAGTGTTACTGAAGGTCTTTGTAACATCTATAAACCGTTACAATTAAGCTCATTTGGTGTTGTGTCAGTTACCGATGGCATTAAGATTTTCATAACTCTGATGCCTTCAACATTTGCATCCGTTAGCATGGAGGCGATGTATGCTAAAGCGTCCGAGTGGCGATTATCTTTCCTACAAATATGCCGAAACTTGATGTTTGGTATCTGGCCGATGTAGAATTGGGCAAGTTCCCAATATTTTTGTAACAAGGGGTCATGTATAGTGTAGGATCATAATATCGCCACAACAACAACTCGCGAAGACAACGGATAACAACATTGCGAGTCATCGCAGAAGGTTAAATATAAATGACGCATTGGATGACGATAGGAGGATATGAAACTTTGGCGAAAGTTAAGAAGTGTCGCGAGTACGAATGTTTGTACGTCTGCGACACTTCGCAAGACATTTCCGAAAATAAAGGATAGCTTAGCTGTCATTCACTATGTACTACCCTATATAAAGGGATGATTGGATCTGTCGTGAAGAGATCTTTTTTGGGAGGAGGGAGTAAGTCATTAGGAGAGAGAAAGAGAGAAAATATTTGTAAGTTCTTAAATATAATTCCATTTTCCTGTGAAAAGATTGAAGAAAGTTATTAATAAATATTCATAATTGTTCATCTATTATCTTTTAAATGGATTAGCTAAACAAAATATAGTGAGGGGTGTATTGTGGGATTTCTGCAACTACATATTGGCGCTAGAAACAAAGCTTTGAAACTGAAGCATTAAAAGAAGAGAATTAACAAGAAAGAAATTTGAGATAATTTTCAAAAGAATTTACCAAAAGAGAAATGGCTAGAAGAAGAAATGTACTTGAACAACCTATGAGAAGAAGTGGAAGACTTGGCTGGAGAAAGGAGAAATGAAAGAGAGAATCGTGAAGGATGAATATGAGGAATGATGAAGAGAATCATGTCAAGCTTTAATTCCACCAGTAGCAAATGAAACTGGGATTACGATAGAGTAAGTGTGCACACTTGGAGAACAAGATTCTCGAGGATGAAAGGGAAGAAGAGCAACAATTGGTAAACAATGGACAAGGAGAAGAAGATCAAAGAATGAATGGAGAAATGAATCCGGAAATGAAGAACTCACAAAGATTGGAAACATTGAGACAAACGATACATGAAGAGAGGCGACTAGAGGCGAGAGGAACGAGCAAACTTGACAAGACAGAATCATGAATTAAGAATGGAAAATATAAGATTGCAAAATAGAAGATCGAGAAGCACTTTGCGAGATCGAGTTCAAGATCGACTAGGGAAGAAAGGAGGAGAGCTTTACCAACGAAATTACAGGTAGAAAACCAACGGGAAGCACAAAATCTCAATCGAACATCATGAAAGAAGAGAGGACGGAAGATCGTTATATTCCCCATCCCGAGAATTTCCAAGATGAGCGAGAATGAAGAAAATCGGGGAACTAGGCGATTTCAGGGGCCAAATGACCCGGTACCCGTGAAGGAAGAGCAATCATTGCATGGAAGAGAAGCATTGCGAAGGCAAAAAGAGATCGTGGACGACATTGAGAAACATTATGCTGAACAAGCACGCTTAACCAGCAGAGAGAGAGAGTAAGAGCGGTATGGAAAACCAAGAATTGGAAGAAGCAATCCGGCAAAATAATCACGACAACCGAGAGAGGAGGCGAGCACAAGATCGTATCAATAGAAATACCAATGGATAATACGAAAGGATGCGAGAGGAGAGTTGATAGAGAACCCGGAAGAGAGAACAATAGATATAATGGTGTGCGAATTGATGAAAGAGACGAAGGAGAAAGTCGCGAGAGAAAGGAGAGAAGAAAATAGTGGACAAGAAGGTCAAAGCAGGCATGAACGCAGGAGGCGAGAGGCGAGCTAAAAAGACCAGCGAGTCAAATCCTGAGGAAAATGAGCAAATCTTGAAAGAACTAGCGAGAAATGAGAAAATTGTTAAACAAAGGGAAGGAAGGAGGAAGAAGACGGTTGGATGAAGCCATCGCGAGAAGCTGCGAAGACTCCTTTCACAATAGAAGTACAAATGGGAGGAATACCACCTAAATGCAATCTTTGCATTAACCAACATTTTCGATGGAACAACCTGTGCGATACAACACATCAAGGCTTATATGAGATGTATGTTACGGTGGGACAATCATGATGCCATATTGTGCAAATACTTCGCATCAAGCTTAATTGGAAGCACCTAAATGGTTTGAAGGATTACCGAGAAACACAATCTCGTCATTCAACCATTTACAAACTATTTTCTTGGGAGCGAGCGTATATAAGTAACAATTCCACGCGACCGGGAATTGAAGATGTATTGATTGAAACAAAGAGTTGGCGAGAGTTTAAGACATTTGACAATGAGATGGAGGACAATGTGCGGTGAAATGGCCTAAGGGTAGAGGAAAGATATCTCATTTTATCATTTGTAAATGCTCTGTTCGCAACAAGTTTGTTATACATTCAAATATTCGAATTAAAAATACGATTACGATGGCATTTGCCTGCGAGAACTCCAAGAAGAATACATTGCTTTGGAAGAAAGACAAAATGAAATGGAATCATACCCTTGTGAATACAAGTTCGAACGCTGCGAATGCAAGTTTATTACCAAAATTTTTAAATTCAGTGGCGACCACTTCGCAAGGGCAACCGGAAAACGAGTTGACGATGGACAACAGAAAATAGTGGCAATGGGAAGCCGAGATCGGGGAGGAGTTTGATAGAGAAAGGAACTACTACAACCGCCATGAACAATAATAAAATTCGAGAGATTAGATCATATGCAAGAAACTTATGGAGGACAAAGGCGAATAACCATGGAAGGCCAAGAAATCGTAGAGTGGTATGGGAAGAGATCGAGAATGCCACCACTAAATGCTAGTGTTGAGAAAATTTGGGAAGCTATACTTGTAATGGAGGACGTACCACCACCATGGAATGCGGGAGTGAACCACCACCAAGTGACGAAGTCACGAATATTGTTCTTACCATCGCTTTCATGGACATCTAACAAATGATTGCGAAACATAAAGAGAATCATCCTCGAATGATTGATCGTGGAAATTGGCTCATTTTCTAAAAAATGAAGAGAAAGGAAGCAAGTACTAACAACATCACCATCGAAGTGCAAAGAACAAAGTTTCAAAGAAGGGAAAAGAAGCATTCGTAATAGAAGTGGGAACAAAGGCCAAAAATCTATTTTGCAACTCTATAGTTCATTCATATCGTACAATTGAAGATTTTCACGATAATGTGCTTAGTAGAGTATATGCAAGAGATTTTCATAACAAAGAAGTGATGAACTTTGGCGAGAAAGTCGCAATTGAAAGATTGGCAACTAAAAATTATTTCTTTCTCTCTCTGACGATACCCAAAGGAAGAGAAGCACATGATAGCCCGTTGGTGGTGCGACTAGACATTAATCCAAGACCGATTGATGGAGAAGATGACGAAAGCGAAAATTGTTGGGCAATCAATAGAATCCTAATCGACACTTTGGTAGTTCGGTGAATATTCTGCTTTTACCATACTTATAAGACCATGGGTGGAGAGGATGAAAATTTGATTCCTTCAACGTACAAAATCTACGGTTTTAACGGACAAATAACAAACCTAAAGGAGAGGTTCACATGAGGATACCTTTACAAGGGTTGTCAGTGACATTTTATTTTGCGTGGTTGGCGTGGAATCTCCTTATAACGCATTAATCGGGCGACCATGGCTGCACGAAATCTTGGGAGTAGCATCAACATACCATCAATGCATAAAATTTCCCCATCCAAATGGTATTGGAATTATAAAGGGAGATTGGAAGGAAGGTCGAAATGTTATGAGGTTGACGTAGAGGGTCAGAAGAGAGAAATGCTAAAAGGAAAGGTTGGAAACAGAATATCAAAGATGAACAGAGAAAAGAGAAGGTGATGGTGGATACTATAGAGATAAGAAATGAAGAAGCATCGCGAAGTGCCGCAAAATAGGCGAATGTTACGATCTTTGCTGCCCGATAAATGGTTGTAGTTCATCGCTGAAGTGCCGTGGAAACATCGAGAAGTGCCGCAGATGAATGCATGGAAGCAGGCGAACGTTACGATGGGAAGGAGTCCTTCAAGGATTGGGATAACGCTGAGGCAAAGAGTACAATGAACAAAAGGCATAAAAAGTAAGTTGAATGGTCTGTGGTAAGTAATCGACAAAGGTATATCAAAGGCAAGACTAAGAAGAAATGATACGTGAGAATTTCGACAAGAAGATTGTACAAGAATCTGAGGCAAAAATGAATGAGCAACATTGTGCGATGTCTTCGCAAATTAAATATCGAACAGACAATTAAATATGAATGATTGAATGATTTAACACAATGAATGAATAAATGAATGGGACGAACCTTTATGGCGTACACCCTAGTTCGCGAATTACATTTCGTAAGAGGCAAATGTAAGACCTAAAGTGCGTCATATAAGGGGGTATCTCTTAACATGGCTCGGGGAAAGGTTACACCGCCCCGGAACTGGGTCATGCGATTTGGGGCCCATGAAAGCCTATCCGGAGGAGATACCTTGGATTCCCAACTATATATGTAGGTTATACCGGTTGGGCGACCGAGGGTCTCTTTCAAGGAGTCAGGCGTATGATCAAGGCGCCGAGGTACACGGTTGAGTCAAGAGTGCGGGGAGCATGGAACTTCCTTACCACTCTTGACAAGTCTTGGCGCATGCCGCACTCCTACCAAGAAAACTCCACTTAGGGTGCAGCCTTGTAACCATAAACTCTATAGGTATAAGGGATAAGAGGCTGCGAAAACAAGCGGTTGTTGTTAAGACCGGATGGGAGGAGCTAGCCTTGTATGGCCGATGTACGCCTCCTTGAAGGGGCAACCGGGAGGTGATAAGGTGGCACCCTCCATTAGGAGCCGATAAGTGCCAAAGACGCAAATGTCACGAGGCTTTGTTTCCGCAAGGAAACTTAGGCTTGTCATATTTGTGCAATGATCCCGCAGAGGCAAAAATACTAACGCGAGGGTAAGACGAGATCAATGGGTCCTTACATGCAAGTGTAAAGACGTCCTGCGATTTCGTCGCACGACGACAATGTCATGGGGCTTTATTTTAGCAAGAGAATTTAGGCCTGTCATATTGTCGCAAGCCAAATATCCTATGAGGCAAAAATACTTGAATAATGATAAGACAAGGTCAATGGGTTTTTACATGCAAGTGTAAAAGACGTCCTGCGATCTTGTCGCAATAAAGGGTGTATGCGATAAGACCTTTACTTAGGAAGGTCAAGCTTAGAAGTCCACCAAAAATGATAAGGCGAGACCAAAAAATCTCTTCTTTAATGAAAAGTTCTTGCGATTTCATCGCAATTATAAATTTCAACATCACTCCTGATCAGAAGAAGAAAGTGCAAAATCTCAGAAATTTCATTCTTTCATCTGAAGATGCATAACAGAGGCAACTATGAGGATGGAAAAGATGAAATATTGTTATCCATCTTCCAATGAAAGAGTTATACATTAATAATGTTAGCCAATTATGTTACAAGGAAAAACTCGCCAAGAAAGGGAATGAAGATGGAATTTACTGACAACAAACCCAAGAAGTTTACAAAAAGACACAAATGCACAGATATTACACGCAAATGAAAGAAACAAAAAGAATTATCTCTTTGGCGATTCTTCTCCTCTATCTGATCCTTCATTCTATTATTCTCGCCGCCAATTTTCTTCTTGGCTTCACTATCGAAATGTCCAGACAGGCAAATTCTCAGAACTTCTTCTAAAGCCAAGGATATGAAGAAAGAGGATTTTATGATCTTTACAAACATACTCCATGGCTTCATTGCGAAACGAAACGGCATCATTATTAAAATTCGCCAATTGTAGTTTGAAACCGATTCTTCAACTTGGAATATTTATTCTCGCGAAGGTTGAGATTCTTTGCGAGTGTGCTTTCTCGATTCAAGTTCTTCAATCCTTGTTTGAAATCTTTTTCTGACTGCAAGTAGACAACGATAAGTTAACAACTCAACAGACAATATTACGTAGTAAGAAACAAGAAGGTATAATAAGTAACCTTCTCTCATCCGGATATTATATCTTTAACCAAGGAAGTGTGCTCGTGATGAAGACTAACATCAACACCTAAATTATTCCTGGCATTATCTAAGATTTTCGCCCAAGCGAATTCATCATCATTATTTATAATAAGAAGTGAAAGAATTTGGTTTTCTCGCTCGGTAAGTAAGGAATTACGACGAAGCAAGTCATCTCGCTCCATTTGCACTTCGAGAAGGGACTTTTGAAATGTTGCTAATGAGACTCGAGGCACCATTATTAGCAATGCGATCTTTTTCATCTATATGGTCACTAATTTTCTTCCTTAAAATTTTGGTTTCCTCATGAGACTCGAGGTACATTTGTTTAAACTGGTTGGTCAGTACTTAAACTAGATCTCGTGCTCAATTTCTAAGAGGCGGTACTTGGTTTGGAGTTCATTTAATGAAAGAGTATTAATTCTCGCTCGACGAACTACATAAAAAGTTGTTGAGATGAGCGAGAAGAGTATCATTATCCATAGGCTCGAAATGAATGGAGAAGAATAGCTTCTTCTGGAGAGGTTATATACATCTCACGAAAGTGATAAGTCGTAGCAACAGGAAATTGATAAAATAAAATAATAAGAGGGAAAAAAATTATACCATAAAGTTGCTGATTAGCATTCTGGAGAGTGGTAACTTTGTTTTTCTGGGCAGAAAACTCAGTCTCCAATTGTTGGATCTGTTCGCGATATCTCGCAGACTCAACTTCTAATTCTTTGATCCTTGTACAAGATTGGGTATTCTTTTTCAATTGAATGTTATACCTCCTCTCAAGATCTGAGGCAACCACAAAAAGAAGTTTTCCCACTGCGAAGAAAGATAAAAAGGCTATTAAGATATAAATTAAAAAATGAAGTTGGAAGGAAACATAAGGTCGAACATACCAACGAATTAAGTGCATTTAAGAAGCTAGGGGATACAGATCTAGAAACTCCTTTGAAAGAGTCATTGCCATCCAAAGAGTGTAGCATTGCATACAAGTGGCGCGAGGCTCTCGCATATAGAAGTCGAGTGAGTATCTCCAATTCCTTGAAGAGAATCCGAGAAGATGCCAACAATTGATCCATAGGAGAATTGGTGATTGAGCTTCATTTTGGAAAGTTGAATCCAAAACATTATCATTATCATCTTCATCGGAAGACTCTTAACTTGAGCTAAGATGAGAGGAAGGTGAGCTTTTCGCTTCTTAGATGGTGGAGCAGAAGACTTATCCTTGCGTGCATTGGCTTTAGTTTTGCCTTTAACCTTCGCAGCTATCTTTTCCTCAGCGTCAACCTTCGCATACAAATGAAGATAAGAAATAGAGGCAACAATATTGTTAAGTAATACAAAAAGGATATTTCTTACTTCATCCGTAAGCGATCGAAGTATTGCCAAGGTGCTTGCCGGTGGATTTGCCTTGTAACTTTTCCTCGGTTGTAACTGGAAAATTTACAAACTCAATGAATACAAGAGGAAAGAGGGATTGCAAAAGCAAACTATGGAGACATACCTCTTTCGTCTCCTCGGGCCACTTAAATTCCCAAGGATGATACCCTGCGAGATTTGCAGGGAGTACATGCGAACCTGCTATGTAAGGTCCACTTAAGAGCAAAGGAACAACCCACCACCTCTCATCTTTAGAGTGGCGAGGAGTAGTGTTCTTACCCGAATGCCCGCCGATATCTTGCATAAGTAATTTATCCTCGGGGATATTATCTTTTCTCTTCAACCGAGCGCCCAAATGAGATTTCTTATTTCTCATGCCTATTACTTCATAATTTTCAAAGAAGCTTTCCACAGTGTATTTCTAGGATTATTTCTAAATTTACATATTCGGGATCTCTGCACACTGTTAGGGTATAGAGATCCTTTGCCGACCACGACCGGCAAACTCGAGCATTAAAGCGGATACAATCGCCGCATAGTTGATAGACAACTCATGAGAAGTTCGGATGGGAAAGGATTTCATAAAAGAGTGGCATCTCAGGGATCATATAAAGGAATGGGAAGTCCTGCGAGAAGTTGACCTAAGCGAAACAATAATCTTATGATCATCACATTGATGATCGAAAAAGCTTGGAAGTGAGTATAGATGAACCTTTTTGATTAGGAATGATAGAAAGGGTGAAACCTTGATCTTGCAACTTTTTCTGAGTCTCAATAAAGCGAGGTTTGTACATACGACTAAGTGAAGCCATTATCAATATGGGAATGGATAAAGAATCGAAGATTAAGATATGATAAAAAAGATTGAAGATTTGCAGTAATAGAAGCGCAACTTGCGGAAGAAGAAGATAAAAGAAAAATTGCAGAGAGAAGACGAAAGAGGAGAAGAGAAAGATATGAAAAATATATATAGAGAAAACATCCTCGGGGAAACGAGAGCATTTAATGTGAGAAGGGACGTGAATGGTTAAGAATAAACGATTGGAAGAAACGTGTCGGGAAATAGAATGGAGGAGTAGACATCTCGTAATAAAGTCCGTATGGAAAGAAGGAACTCAAACAATTACAAATAAACAAATTGCGGCGGTTCAAAAATATCGATTCTCATGACATTCTCTCCTTCGCGAGAAGACATGAGAAGAGGCAAGATGTAGGATCATAATATCGCCACAACAACAACTCGCGAAGACAACGGATAACAACATTGCGTAGTCATGGCAGAGGTTAAATATAAATGACGCATTGGATGACGATAGGAGGATATGAAACTCACCGAAAGTTAAGAAGTGTCGCGAGTACGAATGTTTGTACGTCTGCGACACTTCGCAAGACATTTCAAAAATAAAGGATAGCTTAGTCTGTCATTCACTATGTACTACCCTATATAAAGGGATGATTGGATCTGTCATGAAGAGATCTTTTTTTTGGGAGGAGGGAGTAAGTCATTAGGAGAGAGAAAGAGAGAAAATATTTGTAAGTTCTTAAATATAATTCCATTTTCCTGTGAAAAGATTGAAGAAAGTTATTAATAAATATTCATAATTGTTCATCTATTATCTTTTAAATGGATTAGCTAAACAAAATATAGTGAGGGGTGTATTGTGGGATTTCCTACAACTACATATAGCGTACTGCCCACTGATCTGTCTGACGACTAGCTGGGAGTCACTTGTTAATCTTACATCCTGAATTCCCATCTCCACTATCAGGCGCAGAGCATGTATCACAGCTCCGTATTTCGTGACATTATTGGTTGCCTTAAATTCGAGTCTAAACGTTGTGAATACCAATCCAAGGCATGACCCGTCTTTATTGGATGATCCATCCACAAAAACTTCCCATCGTGTCGGGTTACAGGTCTCGAGTAAGTCGGACGGATCCTTTTGGTCTTCCTCCATTCCGGGGATGTCTTCTACTTCATCTTCGTTGCTCAAGGGGAAGTCTGCCAGAAAGTCGGCCACTGCCTGTGCTTTTACTGCTGTTCTCATCTCGTAGAAAATATCGAACTTTTTGATCTGTGCACTCCACTTGGAGATCCTCCCCGACCTGGCTGCATTGTCGAGTACTGATTCTATGGAGGATTTTGTGAGTACCCGAATTTTGTGAGTTTGGAAATACGTCCGGAGTTTTTGTGTTGCAAATACCAATGCTAATATCAGTTTCTCGATTCTGGTGTAGTTCTTCTCCGCTTGGTTCATGGTTTTGCTTATGAAATACACCGGCTTTTCTTCTCGTCCTACGTTCTTGACTAGGACGGCACTAATGGCATAACTGGTCGCCCCAAGATATAGGGTCAGTACTTCCTCGGGATCAGGCCTTTGTAATACTGGTTGGCTCGCGAGATGTTGCTTAATTTTCTGAAAAGCTTCTTCGCATTCCTCGGTCCATTTGAACTTCTCTCCTTTCCTTAATGTCTCGAAGAAGTCCTTGCACTTGTCGGATGATCGAGAGATGAATCGCCCCAAGGCTGCCAAGTTCCCGTTTAGTCGTTGTACGTCTTTAATCGTCACAGGTGATGGCATTTCTACGATCGCTCGATCTTATACGGGTCCGGCCGATACCTTTGTCGGTAATTATGTACCCTAAAAACTTGCTCGAGGTAACCCAGAAAGTGCACTTAGCAGGATTCACCCTCATCTTGTATCTTCTCATGGTTTGAAATATATCTCGGAGGTCGTCGATGTGGTTGGTGGCCACCTTGCTCTTGACCAGCATGTCGTCCACATATACCTCAATGGTGTTGTGTATTTTGTCTTCAAACATGTCTTCTACTAACCTTTGGTAGGTGGCGCCTGAGTTTCTCAGCCCAAACGGCATTTTGGTGTAACAATATAACCCTCTGGGTGTGAAGAAAGATGTGTGCTCTTGGTCCTCAGGGGCCAGGGGGACCTGGTTGTACCCCGAGTACCCGTCCATGAGTGTTATTGCCTTATATCCAACTATGGATTCTAATAGCTGATCGATGTTGGGGAGGGGGGAGCTATCTTTCGGGCAAGCTGTGTTCAAGTCGCTAAAGTCGATGCAGACCCGAACACCTCCATTCCTTTTAGGGACTATCACCATGTTAGATATCCATTGTGGATATTGAGCCTTTCGAATAATTCCTGCTACTTGCAGCTTCTTTAGTTCGGCCTCCACCGCTATTTGTAGCTCGGGTGCAATTCGCCTCATCTTTTGTCGGATCGGCTTGAACTTGGGATCTATTCTCAAGTGATGTGAGCAGATTTCTGGGTCAATTCCCTCCATATCGTGCATTTGCCAGGCGAATACGTCCATGTGTTCTTTTAAAAGAGTTATCAACTGCTGTGTTTGTTCATCCGTTAATAGAGTCCCTATTCTCACCATTTTAGGCTCTTCCTCGGTGCTTAAATTAATCTGTCGAGTAGATTCTAAGGCCGAGAAATTGGACTTTGGTTCATCGACTATTGTCGGCTCCTTTGATTGCTATAAGATCTCCTTCTCGCCTGATTCATAGGTGGTGATGGCTTGTGATATCGCCTTTTCTAGTTCCTCTCCCGCCCTTATCTCCTTAGCCTTGTTCTTTTCTTGGCGCTTTCTCGATCGCCTTTCTTCATTCTGCTGGATATCTATCTGTACGCATTGTCTCGCCGCCTGGGGATCACCCAACACCTCCACTACTCCTCGGTAGGATGGAAACCGCAGTCTTTGGTGGTACGCCGATGATACTCCTTTGATTCCGGCGAGCCAGGGTCTACCAAGGATTGCTTCATAAGGCGACACGACGTCGACAACACAGAAGGTGGTGAGTGTGTCTAAAAACCCCTCCCCGTCCGAGACTCTGAGGGTGACTTCTCCTTTGGTACTGTCACTGTACCGTTGAAGCCGTAGATTTTGTAAGTCGACGGGATTAAGATGTCATTAGATAACTCCATTCTTTTGAAGGTATCATAAAAAAGAACCTCGACTGAACTCCCGTTGTCCATTAGTATCCTTCGGACACCCCATTCTTCGATAAGTAAGGTTATCACCAGGGGATCCCCATGGGCTTGACCATTTGACGGACGTCTTTTCTTGAGAAAGTAATTGGCTGCATCATCCAAGGTTCCATGGGCAGAGTTTTAGCCACGCTGAATATTTCCTTTCCCGCTCGATCTCTTTTATGAATCCTTGAAGTGATACCCGTACCCAAGTCGAACCCTTGAGTTGCCGAGTGCGAGATAGTCTTACAGGCGAACTGGGTACCACGATTGATCCTTATTTGATGCACCAAAGCGTCGGGATGAACCGGTGTCGGCGATGTCTTAACGAAGTGTCGCAAATATCCATCTCGGATCGATCTTTGGACGATATCTTTTACCTCCCGACAATCATTGGTCGAATGGCCACGAAACTGGTGGTAATGACAAAACTCGGGATGGTTCCTTGTTTCATCAAACTGAATTCCCCTCGTTTTCGGGTATCTGATGTCGTTCCTCTTTTCTACTTCCTTGAATATTTCTTCCAATGGTGCATTTAGTGGGGTGTAAGTTCTGGGTTCGTGGCGAGGCTTCTTTCCTTTCTCGACCCAACCTTTCTTGTTCGACCCGTGATGTTGTGTGCTCGGCCTTTTCTCTGATCGCTTTGGATCTTCTCGTGGGATCGCCTCTACTGTAGTGCTTGCTTCTTGTATTCCCCTATCATGTGCTCCTTCCTGTATTTCTTCTAGGGCGATGTAGTGTTCTTGCATCTTCCTGATTTCCCTTAACGTTTTAGGTTTCTCGGTGTACATTTCTATCCAAATAGGGTCTGACTTCCCCAATGAATTTTCGAACTCGAAGATTTGTTGATCGACCGGTACCTTCCCGATGTCAGTACACAGCTTTCTCCATCTGTCTGTTATAGACCGCAATGGTTCCCTAAATCTTCGTGCTAGCGAAAAGAGCTTATTGACTCTGGGACAAGCTATACTGTTGTGCATGTAAGTTTCTAGGAAGGTTTCCACCAAGACAACGTAATTTCCAACGGACTCATCGGGCAGGGTGTAAAACCAGTTCTTTGCCTCACCTTCGAGACTCGCTGGAAAGAATTTGCACATGACCACATCGTAATTCTTCCATTGTAACAAAGACATGCTATACATTTTGATATGTTCTCCTGCGTCACCCATGCCGTCAAACCTGGATGGGAAGGTCGGCAACGTACACTTTGGCGGGAAGGGGGTCCGATCCAGTTCCTTAGTAAATGATGCCTTCTGTGCTTCACTGATCACTTCTTCCAACTTATCGTCCTCCTCATTTCCTGTCAGCTTCTTGACCATCTGCTCAAGTTGCTCGATCTTTTGCTTGGTTGTCGCATCCGTACCCTCGTTCGTCGCCTCTTCCTCGGTCGAAGAATCCTCGGGTGGACCATACCCTCCCCTTGAGCGATTAGGGTCGGGCATGCTTTCTCGGTTCGGGGGTGGGGTCGGAGTGTTTCTCGGCTGGGTGTGATTGCTAGAGGCGCCTCGACTCGACGATCCTCTTGACCCGGCTTTCCGGTTGCGGAGCTGGTAGTTTTCATGCTCCAAGGCTAGATTCCTTCTCTACAGTTCTCTCATAAGGTCTTCTTGTCTTCTTTGGCTCGCCAAGATAGCAAGTAACATTGGGTCAGTGCTCTCATGGCTAGACTGGCCATTCACTTGGTTTCCTACTACATTGGGGGGCGCAGTTGGTGGTCCTGCCGGGGGGATAACGGATGGAATGGTTGGAGCTACGAGAAGATCAGCTGCTACCGGTAGGATGTCTCGGTTGAGGTCGCCCATTCCTAAGCGCACTTGTCTAAGCCTTTCTCCTTCCTGTTCTAGTGCACGTTGATACTCCATCTGTTTCCTTTCTCGCCTCTGTTCCTCCCGCTTCATTTGCACTTCCTCATCTTCCTCAGTATCCGATGCAGTCCTTCCATCTTCCATGTCCCCCTGCATCATCTAGCTCGGGTTAATCCTTAGTATTCTGGGTGGGAGATCGTCGTCTCGGCCTAGATCGACCTCTTCGTCGACAGTTGTCATGCCTCTGCCTGGTGCATGAGATTCGCCTTGATGGTTTTGTCGACTATCCTCGTGTCGGAAATCCGTCAGTCCTTCTTGTGCACTAGATCCAGTTATGGCCCGATTCCTGAGAACCCTACCCGTCCTGGAAGTGCTTGCCATCGCCTCTTGTGTTGCTTTTGTTCCTCGGCTCGCCCATCCCTACCTACTTCAGCAAAGTACACAACACTTACTTCGAACTGTTTTCGAAAAGGTTAAGGATGAAGTACAGCAGTTCTGCTGTATAGAGTGGAAAAAGTTTTAATAGTACAATTTCATTTATGCTAGCGTGTTGATCTCAGCAATCAAGTGGTTTTGACCGTAAAGGACAATCTTTGAGAAGCTTTTTCGACACATCGCTTTCGGTACTTTCTCTATGCATTAATCATTATTTTTCCTAACATTCCTAGTGCCAGAAGTCATTAATCATCCGTACGTTAGATCGGAAGATTTCTTTCTTGGCTGTGGTTGATGATGACGACAACCTTCACCAGCTGTTGCGCTGACGGTTTACCTATACAAATTACCGGAGATCCCCGAGGATAGTTGTACCATAGGATTCCTTGGTTTTATACTGATGTTGTGAGGCTCTTACTGTAGGATCAAGATGAGACTTATTTAACAAAGCACTCATTATACTCCTTCTAGCCGTAGTTTTCTAAAAACTAAACTCGATGACTTCAAGTTAGTCTTGCCTCCACCACCATTGTACTTTATTTAACTCACTAAGAAGGTTTAAACGGCGAAATAATGTTTCAATCTAGCTTCTACCGATCATCAAAGATGATCCATTTGGGAGCTTTGAAGTGTTATAACGGCTAACTTAGATCGAAGACGAGACGATCTTTAATCAAGAGGCTTAACTCAACAGAAAACACTTAACTCGGCGTAATCACTCACTCACTCACTCACTCATAAGATTAATCAAACTTTTCCGATCGAAATCACTCACTCATAAGGTAAGAAGCCTTATGGTACTTACTCGACAAAATTAAGACGGTGGAGATAAATAAACAAGTTTTTCCTTTTAAACTGAGATTTCGTGAGCTTTTCAACGATTAAGTAAGTGAAAACAGATGTAACGAAATCGGGCTTCTAATCACAAAGGTAAACTTTAAACGATAAATCTAGCAACCTATGCGTTTCAACCATTAGAGTCTTTCACTTAGCATCGACTATCATCAATAGATGTTTATAAGAGCTGTTGAATCTCTCTTTTAACGGTGTTGATGCTATTTTTGACAGTTAAACAACCTTAGAGTTTTGAGACGAAAAAGGCGGCCGGCAAGATAAAGTTTCCGTTTAGCTTCTACCAAACATCAAAAGATGTTATTTCGGGAGCTTGCAGATCTTCTAATAACTCGCTTTGACAACTCAACCAAACAACCTAGTTTAATGACTTAATCTTAACAACTCGACTTAACCGAAATCTAAAAAGATTAACGCTATTAAGGACGGTTCAACACCGAAACATAACAAGGTTCTACTAAGAAAATCGCTTTTCTAAAACAAAAACACGTTGCAAGCTTTGTCTACTAACACACTTAAACCAAAAGAGTTTCTTCCCTTAGCATCAACTAACACGCAAGGTGACTTAGGAGCTTAGATTTCTCTCTTTTGGCAACTGATTTCAAGGTATCCGAAGATGTTACAAGGTCCCCTTAGTCGGCGCCAGAATGTAGATGTAGAAAATCCTACCACTACATCCAAAGGATCACAAACATACATAATGAAATAAACAAGCAAAGGGAAATAGAAGAACACAAGATGTACGTGGTTCGGTATGATTACATACGTCCACGGGGGTAAAGGGATGATCTTATTGCTTGATTCAAGATTACAAGATGGTAGTTTTTCTCTCAATGCTCAAGGTGTACTTTCTTTCCTCACTCCTTACTTGGGTTTTACCTCTCTACATGGTCTCTATTTATAGTCACAGGTGATGATACATCCAGTACTACGATGTTGGGCCTAATGTAGCTTCCTTGATGTTCTTCTCGGGCGACCAGCTGATGCTTTAGCCGATATTCTTATTTGCTCAAGTCGAGATATCTAGTCGAGCCGAGTGATGTCCTCTTCCGATATCCCACTACCCGATGTCGCTTGTTTGGTGGAGATGACCGATGTCGCCCTTTAGGTCCCTGGCCGATCTCACTTTGACCGAGCTCTTCTTATCTCTTCACCAACTATGTCAGTGCATTTATTGTCCTCGTACCCGATGAGCATCACATCAGAACTTTCTCTTCCTTTATGTCGACCTCACGGGCAGCTTCAGTTCCTCTTTTCTCGCGCCCAGATCTGGTGAGATGATTCAGTACTTCTAGTGCTTGTTTCCCTTGGTACGCCATTGTCTAGGATTGTTCCACCTGTCCCCGTGGATTATTTACGCCTACACCAGTAATGTACGTGCAGCTCCCAAGGCGTGTATCCCAATACTTACTCTGCAAGAGTGCAGTTGCAGCGGCACCATCATTAATGAAACGGCTCAAACAGTGCACGTACCTTGTACGTCTTTTTGAAGCTCAGAAGGGTACGCGTGGACTGTGCACGTTACGTAGCAGGTCGATCTTTCAAGAGCTAACTATCGCTCCAAGATATGGATGTGAGTCATGTGACAGATATCAGCCAACTTTGTATTTGTATCTTAAATTTCCATAGAAATGATGATAACGACAAAAAGTGAGATGAAATTGTTCGATTCGATTGGATTTGCATCGACATGTTTTCGTAGTATTAGCTAGATGGAGGAAGTGTTTGTCGACATGGATACTTGCTTTAACTAGTCTACTGGCAAAATCAAACAGCACTATTTCTTGTGCAGGCAACTACTAAAAATACACAGTAATAAAGTTATTAGGTGAGAATACCAGTGACCTGAGTTCGAAATTTGTCAGCATCAAATTCTTTACCGATCAATAAAAAAGAAAAAAAAAATTGGGAAGAAAATTCGGGAAGTAATAGATTGACAGCCACATATATCTCATTCAGACTCTAAACCACATACCTCTTGGTTTTTTTACCATCAAATAGAAGTTCCTTCTGAAACTAGCCAAAAATCACAATTCGGATCACCTAAGTATACCCATCTATACATATATAGATAGATCCTCGTATCATCATCGTCATAGAATTTGAAGCCGTTCGGGTAAATATGCAGGTGGATTTGCCAAACATCGTACAGAAGTACTACCCACTAATAACATGCTTATTATTAGCTTTGTTATCCTTCTATTATTTATGGGTCTCTATTACAAAGCCAAGCAGGAATTCAAAATCCAAATTACGGCCACCTGAAGTTGCAGGTTCATGGCCTATAGTAGGTCATCTTCCAAGGCTAATAGGATCTACACCTTTGTTCAAAACCCTTGCAAATATGTCTGACAAATACGGACCTATCTTCATGGTCCGGTTTGGTATGCACCCGACCTTAGTTGTGAGCAGTTGGGAAATGTCCAAGGAATGCTTCACCACCAACGACAAGTTCCTCGCCAGTCGTCCACCTAGTGCTTCAGCCAAGTACCTCGCTTATGATCAGGCCATGTTTGGTCTTTCGGTTTACGGTCCTTACTGGCGTGAGACACGGAAGATCTCTACTCTCCAATTACTCACACATAAGCGACTCGAGTCCCTCAAGCATATCCCCTACTCTGAGATCAACAGCTGCGTCAAAACATTATATACCCGTTGGATGAAAACCCAAAGCCAGATAAAGCAAAATGTTGCAGGTTCAGCTGAAGATTTCGTTAAAGTCGACATGACAGAAATGTTTGGACATCTAACCTTGAATGTGGTGTTGAGGTTCGTTGTTGGAAAGCCTATCTTTATCCACAAAGATAATGATCAAGACGAGGATTGCCAGAACGAAGAGGAATTACAGGGTCTAAAGCTTCACAAGACTATCGTAGAGTTCTTTGAACTATCAGGCGCTTCAGTGGCATCTGATGTTCTTCCATACATTGGGTGGCTTGATTTGGATGGACAAAAGAAACGCATGAAGAATATAGCCAAAGAGATGGACTTGATTGCTGAAAAATGGCTTGAAGAGCACCGACAAAAGAAGAGACTACAACCAGCATCAATAGGCATGAATCATGATGATGAGAATGACTTCATGGCCGTGTTGCTGTCAGTTCTTGATGAAGGGAAGGATGATCTCTTCTTCGGTTACAACCGGGACACTGTCATAAAAGCCACATGTTTGGTACGTTAATTATACTTCCACCTTATAATTCTATATTATCTTATATTTAATCAATTGGACATACGTAGCCATATAATTCCCTTAATGCATTTAATGCAGGACCATCTTGTGGTAGAACATAATATGTGTCAGGCTATCAGCACCATCATGATCCATCTTACCCTTTATCGAAATTGGTTTTGTCTACCTTGCAGACACTTATCTTAGCTGCTACAGACACGACTTCGGTGTCATTGACGTGGGCTCTCTCACTACTACTCACCAATCCTAGAGTCTTGAGGACGGTTCAAGATGAGCTTGACACAGTAGTCGGCAAGGAACGAAACGTGGAAGATCGAGACGTCAATGACCTGGTCTACCTCCAAGCAGTCATCAAGGAAACTCTCCGGTTGTACCCTGCTGGCCCACTGGCCGCGCCGCATGAGGCTATTGAAAACTGTAATGTGGGTGGGTATGAAGTGAAAGCAGGGACACGTTTGTTGGTTAACTTGTGGAAAATTCATCGTGATCCTCGAGTATGGTCAGACTCGTTGGAGTTTAAGCCAGAGAGGTTTCTTCCGCGGGAGGATGGTGCTGGTGGTGGTGTTGAAGCTTCGAAGTTGGACTTTAGAGGTCAAGATTTTGTGTATACACCATTTGGTTCGGGACGAAGGATGTGCCCAGGGATCAACTTTGCTGCTCAGACACTACACATGACACTAGCTCGCCTACTCCATGCATTCGATTTCGACAATGAGTCAAATGGACTAGTAATAGACATGACAGAGGGTTCAGGTTTAACCATGCCCAAAGTAACCCCACTCGAAGTTCACCTTCGCCCACGCCTTCGTACCACACTTTACTAGACGTATAGTACCAAAGATACAAGCGGAAATGATAATGTTATAATAATTGAATTTATTTTTGGTATATGATGGTGAAATGTCGATATCTGGGGCTGTTATTTCAGTTTAGAGCTTCAACGTTCAGGAGATTGAATATTTCTTAATTTCATTTCATTTGCCGTGGCCTTGTAGGCAAATCCTACACTAAATTTAGGGTGCATGACATTCCTTAACATGTTGACTGTTGAGGGACTACCTTGATTGTTGGGTCCATAAGTTGTGACAAGCCCAACACTGTTGAGCTACATTAAACTAGAACAAGCCTGTTTTGAGGCATACACCAAAGTGGGAATTATATAATTGCCCTCAATTTTGACGGGCTACACAACTACCCTTATCCTATAATAAAAATACCCCTCTCCATCCAAAGCCCATCAGGGGTCCATTAAAGATTATGCAACATTACAAATCTACCCTCATATTGATTATGTTTTTAAAGAAAAACGGTTTTCATTTTCAGATAACTTTTCATCTTCATCGTCTCTGCCTCAACTCCAGCGCCACCTCCACTTATCCCTCCACCAGTTCTATCATCACCTCTTATACTTCCCCCAAATCCACCACCACCACCAGTTCTATCACCACCACCTCCTAAACAATCTATGTAGATCGATGAATCAACGAGAACTTCTGCAACTACAACCACCATCATTACCACCTACCACCATCATCTCCGTCGCCGCCATCGTCACCACACCTCCTCCACTATTAGTTGCAGATCTATCACTAAAATTGGTTTCGATTTATCTCTGTTAGATTCTATTTCTTTTAGTTTTAGATCTTGAAATCAAATTTGCCACCATCATCTTCATTGCAAATGCACCATCTCGTATCTCCGACGCTATTAATTACCACCACCACCATCAACATTACCACCATCAGTATCTCTACCTCCATGTTTTTGTTTATTTTTTTCCCAGTGAGATTCAAGAAAGAGGTTTGAATGGTTTGAGTGAGATCATCAACAACAACTATCCAACACCGATTCACAACAATTCATTTGAACCAATAAACTTCAGATTTTAAGTTTGATAATTTCGATGTCGTTAATTTTCAGATCTGAAAAATTAGTGATATGGTAAGAAAATTGATTATTGAAGATAGATAGGTGTGATCTTAATATCAAAGAAATTGATGTTACTGTTGGTATTGCAGGTGAGCTGAATTTGAGGTTATGGTGTTGGAGGTCGAGCTGTGAACTCATGGTGGGTGATGGATGTGATGTTACCATGGTTCTAAAGTTGTTTTGAGTTTGACTGAAGGAGTTGGTGGTTTTGGAAGAAGGAGGTATTATTGTTGATGTCTGAAAGAGAAGGGAGTGGTGTTTGCTTGGTGTTGGTTGATTTTCAGATGAGTTGAGCTTGGTGGTTGTTGCTTATTTGTTGCTATGATACATGAAAATGCTGTCAATACTGTTCCAAATCCATTTTACAGGTATAGTTCTTCGATGATTAACTTCCATGGTAGAAAGATCTCTGGACTTCAGTTTTTAGGGGTTCAATTACTGTTGTTGATGCCATAAACGGAATCAACTATTGTTGTTGATGCCATTTTTTATGGATCAACTATTGTTGTTGATTCCATTTATGCCATAAATGGTTAGGGTAGTTATTGCTGCTAAGTTTTATAATGCAACTGGCACTGGTGGTCTGGTATTGCAATATATGGAGTTGAAGCTGTAAACTGGTGGTGCTGAGATAATGAAATTGAATTAGCAGCAGGAGTTTGAATAGAGATTGATTTTGTTGGTGGTTTGCAGTTGAGCAGGGAATGCATAAATGGGTTGTAGAAAAGATGTATGGGATATCCCAAAGGTGCGTGACTCCATATCTCTATGATTTGTTGATTCCAAGTTTTAGTTTTCAAACCATAACTACATGTATGATTTAACAATTTCATTTGCTTGAATAGTGTGAGTTGAATTGCAGAAGCATTGAGGTAGTTATTTTTTGACGAACTTGTGGTGTAATGGTAACACACCTGACTCCACGTCAGAAGATGCGTGTTCGATTCACGTCAGGTTCATAATTTTAGTACATAAATGTTTATGCTGGTTTCATTTAGATTGTCTTGATTGGAAATCTTTTGTATTTCAGTATATATATCAATTAGAGGCTGTTTCTAAAATGTGTTTGCATATAATGGCTGTTATTTTATATCTCTCACCAAGATACACAAATATTTGTGTATCAACAATAGAAATTGACCTTAGTTTAGGGAGTCAACAACCAGTGTTTGTGTATCAACAATGGAAAAATGGAATCAACAACCAGTGTTTGTGTATCAACAATGGAAAAATGGAATCAACAACCAATATTTGTGTATCAACAATAGAAATTGATCTTTGTGTAAGGAGTCAACAACCAATGTTTGTGTATCAACAATGGAAAAATGGAATTAACAACCAATATTTGTGTATCAACAATAGAAATTGACCTTAGTTTTAGGGAATCAACAACCAAATTTGACAAAAAATTTTGAACTTTTGATTTTTTGGATCAACTTCAGTTGTTGACACCTAATATTGACGGTGGTGGTGGTGGTGTGTGGCGGCGGCGGTGGTGGCGGCGGCGGTGGCGGCGGTGGTTGTATTTAGTAAGTGGTGGCGGTGGTGGAGTGGTGGTGGCGGTGATGGAATATTATTGGTGGTTGTATTTAGTAAGTGGTGGTGGAGTGGTGGTGGTGGTGGCGGCGGATTGGTGGTGGTGGCATTTGGTGGTGGTGAAATGAAATAATAGAAAAATCTATTTTTTAATGGATAAGATTTTTAAATGTAAAATAATATTGTAAGTGAGGGTATTAAGGTAATCTATTTTTTAATGGATAAGGTATTTAAGAACCCACAATTGGGGGATATGAAAACTAATTGGGGGATATGACTAAATGACAAAATAGGGATCCAAATATCCTAGATGGGTTACCCCTTATATAATTAAATTATTAATTCCTAATCTAACCCTCCCTAATCATAA